>CAUYON010133408.1:0-27594 GCA_963573935.1 Arctocebus calabarensis
GGCTGCAACCAAAAAATGGCCAGGCATTGTGGCAGGTGCCTGTAGTCCCAGCTGCTTGGGAGGCAGAGGCAGAAGGAGACTCGCTTGAGCCCAGGAATTGGAGGTTGCTGTGAGCTGTGATATCACAGCACTCTATCCAGGGTGACAGCTTGAGGCTTTGTCTCAACAAACAAAACAAAACAAAAAAACAATCCTTTCGCCCAGGTCTCACAAAATGCTGGGATTACAGGTGTGAACCCCAATCTCTTACCCAAAATGTCATTTTTTAAAATAAAATGATTATGATAGGAGATGGCAGGAATTTTTTTTTTAATCCTCCCTCTCATTTGTTACATAAATGGTTGACAAATTTATGTAAATAACTTTTAAAAATCCTTCTTTTTTGAGATATTACTGGTGTGTGGAATCTGGAAGTCTGGGAACCAGGGGTAAAGCGCATGGGCCCGGAGAGGGTTCCTTCCATGAGTTTTTCCTTAACCAAGAAGGGAGTCCTTGTAGGGACCTCCATGGAAGGACACATTATCTTTGCCCAGTTAAGACTGAAAAACAAGTCATTAGTGAGAATTGCCAGGACTTCTGAGATTCACTTTGCTTTTCCAAATACTGAACAGGGAAGTGTCTTGCATATCTTTTTAGAAGAAAAAAAAAATGTCATTGGAAAACAATACTTTTTTTTTGCTGTTTTTTTTTTTTTGGCCAGGGCTGGGTTTGAACCCACCACCTCTGGCATATGGGGCCAGTGCCCTACTCGTTTGAGCCATAGGCGCCACCCAGAAAACAATACTTTTATATAACTACCTTCCAAACTGTATTAATTAGAAAAAATTATGTGGTCCTTAGGTGAAGACAGCCTTGGCTTTTTTTTTTTTTTTTAATGACTTTAGCAATTACATTCCCTTTATTTTTCTAAACTGTGGCTAGAGACCTATCTACTGGATGTTGGTGGAGAGGGTACTACACTTAGGAAAGACTGCTTAAGCTCATGTTTTTTAAATTAATACTTAATGAACTAAAATTATAAAATTAAAACCCAAATGTTCTCAAATCTTTAAGCTCAGTTTATAAATCTTGCTAATTTTTCAACAACCTAATGACGTTAGGAAGTCCAAAGACTTAACTTTTCCTTGCTTTTTACTCCGTGCTCAGTGAGATTAAATTCCCCCAAACCACAGTGTTTCCACACTTGATTAAATTACCTTTGATGTTTCATGCTATAATTATGAAAATGATACCTAATTCTTTCAGGCACATAACTAGGCACTTTAATCATTTTCCCAGACAGAATCTCCCTTGGTACTTAAGTAGCTCTCCTAGTAAGTCACCCTCAAAAGCCTCTCAAATCACTTCTCACCCAAACAAACATCCTAACTGCAGTGGAAGCACAAAAAAACCAGGGAACACGCTCGTGTTTGTCAAGTAACCCCAACCTGTCAATCATCCTAAGGGCGGGGAAACAACAGCCAATCTTGGCTGGGAGTGGGAGAAGGCGGGACTAACTAGTGAGCATTTAGAAGGCTGCACCTGCTCAACAGTAGTTTTAGAACTTGCTACTACAACTGTATAAACTTAATTTGCACAAGCTCCCATACAAGATGGGCTTGATTCATTTCTTCAACTCAGAGGTAAAAAACGTGTTCACCCAACGTCGGTAATGGACTCCAGCCCTCAGCCCTTCCAGTCTGGGCACTGGTGGTCAGAGGTCACTGTGCTCAAGACTGGAGCAGGAGCCACCTGTGATCTACTTCCTTGCCTTGGATTATGTTTTTTTGTTCCCCGATTATAGTGCCCCTGCCCTGCTCCGCCCGCCCCCCACCCCCAGGGGCCCCAGTTTTAGTCCTGCAGATGCCTGGGGTCTGGAAATAATCTCTAAACTCCCTGATTTGCATTGCTTGACTCACTTGTCAAACAAAACATGAATGAGGTAGATACTTGGGTTTATCACAAGATTAGGTCTGGTCGAGGGTAAACAGGTGGTGGGGAAGTGTTAAGGACAGAGAGCGGGAACCGAGTTGTGGCTAGGGACCAAATTGCAGCTAGGAATGTTTTCTAGTGGGAACACACACTGGGGAGTCCCAGTGACCTTATACTGACCCGGGACTCATTACCATATGATTTACATTGCAGATACTGCCTTAAGGTTCAGGGAAGACGGACGTGTAATAAGGAATTTGTTATGTAACCCCAACCTGTCAATCATCCTAAGGGCAGGGAAAATGACAGCCAATCTTGGGGGGAGGGAGGGCAGGCAGGACAAACTAGTGAACATTTAAAAGGCAGCACCTGCTCAGCCCCGGGTGGGGGGGCGCGGTTCTCGTAACTTGCCGAGAGGGATGTGCTTCACGCTTTGAGATGCTGTCCACGCTTTGAGATGCTGTCCAGCTGTCCAGCTGTAGTAACGGAGTAAGTGATTGCTCTGTATCCGTGATCACTCCGCCACCTACCTCACTGGTGCGCTGGGAGCCAAGAGCCAGGGACAACTTCCTCCACCCCGACCTAGCAAGTATTGAGCTTGTTACTGAAAATTTATGTGTAGCTTTCCTAAGCACATCTTACTGTTTTCCCCTAGTGAGGATGCAGTGAACTAATGCCCTTTTATGGAATGATTTTCTTTTCAGTGTTTCAGTTGTAAGGCTGTAGCCTTTGGGAGCTGGCTTCTTAGTACTATTGAAATATCCTGGCTTTTTGTTTTTTGTTTTTTGTTTTTTTTGAGACAGAGCCTCAAGCTGTCACCCTAGATAGAGTGCTCTGGCATCACAGCTCACAGCAACCTCCAGTTCCTGGGTTCAAGCGAGTCTCTTGCCTCCCCAAGTAGCTGGGATTACCCGGTGCCTGCCACAACACCAGGCCATTTTTTGTTTGCAGCTGTCGTTGTTTGGTGGGCCCTGGCTGGATTCGAACCCGCTAGCTTAAGTGTACGTGGCTGGTGCCTTAGCCCGTGGAGCCATAGGTGCCGAGCCAAAATATCCTGGGTTTTTTTTGAGACAGTCTCACTTTGTTACCTTCGGTAGAGTGCCATAGAGTCATAGCTCACAGCAACCTCAAACTCCTCTCTCTGCTGCTCAAGCTATTTTCTTCCCTCAGCCTCCAGAGTAGCTGGGAGTATAGGCACCTGCCACAGTGCCTGGCCATTTTTAGAGATGGAGGGGTCTCGCTCTGGCTCAGGTTGGTCTTGAACCTATGAGTTCTGGCAATACCCCTGCCTCGACCTCCCAGAGTGCTAGGATTACAGGCATGAGCCACCATGCCAGGCCTTCGGGGTTGTTTTGTTTGTTTGTTTTTACAACAAGCAAGTTAATGTCAGGCCAATTTTGTTTTTCCTCCCCCAAGACACAGAATTAACTGCCGTGAGTGAAGGAGCCCTGAGGTGACACAGATTTAGGCCACTTTGGTAAATATCAGGAGTTTGCATTTATTTATTTAATTCACTTCTATTTTTTCTGCGTACATTTTTTGTTTAAAACCATCCTGTTCTACAATAAGGTTTTTGATACATTTCCCTCTTTTCTGACAAATTCTGTCTTCTCTGACATACCCATATCCCCTCATCAACCTTAATGTGCCACAGTGTTATTATTCCCAACCATTTGATTAATCACATTAAATAGCCTTAAAAATTTTTTTTTCTGAGGCAAAGTCTTGCTCTGTCATTCAGGCTAGAGTGCAGTGGTGTCATCACAGTTCACTGTAACCTTGAACTCCCAAGCTCCAGTGATTCTCCTGCCTCAGCCTCCCAAGTAGCCGTGTGGTGCCCACCACCATAACCAGTTAATTTTTTTTTTTTTGCAGTTTTTGGCTGGGGCTGGGTTTGAACCTGTCATCTCCAGTATATGGGACCGGTGTCCTACTCCTTTGAGCCACAGACACTTCCCATAATTAGCTAATTTTTAAGTTTTTTTTTTTTTTAATTTTTAAAGACAGGATCTTGCTGTATTGCCTAGGCTGATTTTTCTTTCTTTCTTTTTCTTTTTTGTTTTGAGACAGTCTCACTATGTTGCCCTTGGTAGGTGCCCGTGGTGTCTCAGCTCACAGCAACCTCAAACTCTTGGGCTTAAGCAGTTCTCTTACCTCAGCCTCCCAAGTAGTCTGGTGCCTGCCACAACACCCAGCTATTTTGTTGTTGTTCTAGTCGTTATTGTTGTTTAGCAGGCCTGGGATGGGTTTGAACTGGCCAGCTTTGTGTATGTGGCCAGCGCCCTAACCACTGAGCTACGGGCGTGGAGCCCCTAGGCTGGTCTTGAACTCCTAGCCTCAAGACCTCCTTGATTCTCCTGCCTAAGCCTCCCAAAGTGCTGAGCTCACAGGTGTGAGCCACTGTGCCCGGCCTAAACAGCCATTCCATTACTCCAATGCCCTTCTATTGAATCTCAGAATCCTCACCTGGGCTGCCATCGTATTTCTGTTCTCTTGTAAAATCCTTATAAGTCTTATCAGTATTCAGAGCCAGAGTTTACAGGTCAGAGCTGGAACACTGACAAAGGAAACATCCTTCAATACTTACTGTTATTTGTACTGCTTAACATTGTGAGATTTTGTAACTATTAGGCAAACGTGTCACGCAGTCCAAACAACAGTACGTAATATCACTTCACATATCAAACTACACAGATTTTTGTCTTTGAATTTTTGGTAGTCTGGCATCTAATGCCAAGGGTGGCAGGAAAAGCGGGACACGGCATGGAGTGCTTCTAACAGAGAGTAAACTGTTTGAACTAAAAGGCAGAGATCTGGCGCACAGTGTGGTTGAGTAATTGAATAGCTTTGAGTGATTTTTCTATCAAAATCTGAGTAACATTCCAGCCTTTCCTGGCTGCATCAGGGGATTAGAAAGTAGGTGTGTACTGGTGAACACATGGTGGCGCACACTAGTGCTTCCAGCAGTCTGGGAGGCTAAGGTAGGAGAATTGGCTTCGGCTCAAGAGTTTGGGACCAACATGGGGGTTAGCGGGGGTGAGAGAGAAAGCAAGCAAGCAAGCAGGATTGCACTCAGTTTGTGCCCCTGGGAGGGCTCCATGCTTAGGGGAAGGACGGCGACAGAAATGAGGGCAAGGAACCAACACACTGTACCCCATGATTGCATTAATGTACACAGTTATGATTTAACAAAAAAAAAAAAAATTAAAAATTAAAATGAGGGCAAGGAGTGTGGGGGTGGGGGCGGGGAGGGCGGCCTTGGCTCAGCTCTGCGGCACAGGCTTATTTTTATACCTCAAACTTTTTGAGGTACAGGTACATTCCGTAGGGTACATATATCTTAAACACACAACCCGTCACCATCGGAACAAACCTATGCAGCCAGACCCAGATTAAAAAGGGTTTATTTTAATAATATGAATAATAATCTTGCAAAAGACATGAAATTTGGAAAGTAACAGTATTTTATGAATGTCTCCCTCCTACCCTACTTTCTACCTACCCAGTTCTCTTTCCCAGAGAAAAGAACTTTTTTGAGACAGTTTCATTTTGTCACCCTCATTACAGGCCAATGTCATCATAGCTCACAGCAACCTCCAACTGCTGGGCTTAACCGATTCTTTTGCCTCAGCTTCCCAAGTAGCTGGGACTAAAGGCACCCACCATAACGCCCAGCCACTTTTATGTTGCAGTTGTCATTGTTTTAGCTGGCCTGCTCCGTGTTCGAACCTGGCAGCCTCTGTGTATGTGGCCCACACCCTACCCACTGAGCTCTGGGCACCGCCCGAGAAAAACCATTGTTAGCATGATAGCTTCTTAACCAACGTCAGAAACCAGACTTTCTGACATCTGTGAGATCTTGTCTGGGGAGTTGGGAGGCTGAGGCGGGGCTTCTGGGGATCTAGGCCATAAGGAGTCACAGGGCCATTGTCAGTCTGCCATTGTCAGTCCTGGGAGAAGGGACAGGGAGGAGCCCAGGAGGGGCTGTCTTCCCTGCCTGGGCCAGTGGAACCTGGACCCCAGGTGCTCCCTGGAGTGGCGGGCTGGGCCGGGCCAGTGGCCAGGGCTCCCTGAGGTTTCAATTTGGGGATCTCCAGGAGAGATTTTAAAAATAGCCTGGGGGTGGCTTGGTTCCCTTAGCTCAGTGGGTAGGGTGCGGGCTACATGCCCCAAAGCTGGCGTGTGGGAGCCTGGCCAGGGCCTGCCAAACAATGACAACTGCAATCAAAAAATACCCAGGCGTTGTGGTGGGCGCCTGTAGTCCCAGCTACTTGGGAGGTTGAGGCAAGAGAATTGCCTAAGCCCAAGAGGTTGAGGTTGCCGTGAGTTGTGATGTCAACGCACCCTACAGAGGGCGACATAATGAGACTGTTTAAAAAAAAAAAAAAAACAGCCTGAGGGACAAGTGCAGAGCACGTGTAGTGTCCGTTGTGTGTCAGGTGACGAGAACCTATTAAAATTCAAGCCTGACAGTACTGACCTGTTTTGGCCTGGTCATTGAAAGAACTTGGCCCAGAGAAGTTGCGGTAATCAAATTCATCAAGGGCAAGACTTAGAATCCAACCCTCTCTCCCCACCATGGCAAGTGGGGGCTGCTGCCTGCAATCATGAGCCAACATGTGACACTTGGCCATACCTTGCCTCTCCCAATAGCTGTCAATATACTATTAGAATCCCAGAATCTCAGATATTTGACCTGGGAGAAGCTAGAGTCTCCCCCAAATCCTACTGCTGACCTGGCAGGATGGGGACCCCAGCAAAGGTTACTGCTTGTCCTATTTTCATAGCACAGTTCCCAATAATGCCAGGGGGCAGGGTAGAACATCTTTGGTCAAACAGGGCCCATTGCCAAAGTTTGGCTCTGACTTGGATGTATTTCTGGGACTGACCTAGAATGCAATGGGCAATGGGGGTCTAAACACGGCTACTCCTTTCCCTCCCTGAGTTACTTTGGTAAACCCTGCTCGATTAAGTATCCTGTATGAGTCATGCAATAAAGAAAGAAAGAAAGAAACACACTAAGGAAAAAAAAAAAAAAGAAAGAAAAAAGAAATTCAAGCCTGAGAACTAAACGCAGAGGAGAAAGGCCTGGTGGCGCCTCTGCACTAGGAAGTATGGCCGCCGGAAGTGGGGCAAAGGCCCCGCGGAAATGCCGCTCGGGGACTTCGCGGTTCATCGTTCTCAGCCCCAAGCCCAGCGAAACCACTTTCGTTTTAAAGATAAAAGCGAAAACAGAGCTTTTAAAGAAAAGGGAACCTTTTCCCTTGAAGAGCTTCACCTTGACTTAGGTCTTCTTTGGCCTGTTACTGCTAGAGAAGGATCCCGGAGCAACAGTCGCTCTAAAGCTCAGCTGTTTTCTGTTGTCAGATGAGCTGTTAATACTTTAACTCGGTTTTCAACCTTTTAAAAAAATCTCGTGACACACCTGAACCTATAGTTCAACTTTGTGGCCCACTCAAATTATGTTGATACAAAAAAGTTTTAAAAAATATATTGTGCGGCTCTGCGCCCATGCACGGTGGTTATGGCCGCTGGGTTCCAACCCAGCCCGGGCCAGCTAAAAAACAATGACAACTGCTACAAAAAATGCCGGTTGTTGTGCCGGGCGCCTGTAGTCCCAGCTACTTGGGAAGCTGTGGCTGAGAGAGGTTACCGGAGAAAGGTGAGGTCTAGGATAACAGGTCTTCTCAAGGAGACCACAAGGATACACCTGTAGAGGGGCCTGTCTGTGGTGACTTAGCTCTTGGGAATTTTCACTTCTGTGCAATCCTGTAGTTCTGTGGGGGCTGGAATAGCATCTCCCCCTTGATTCAAACTGGCCACTAAAAAAGGTACCCATAGGTTGGAGCTTTTTCTTTTTTTGAGACAGAGTCTCACTATGTCGCCCTGGGTAGAGTGCTGTGGCATCACAGCTTACAGCAACCTCAAACTCGAGGGCTTCAGTGATTCTCTTGCCTCAGCCTCAGGAGTAGCTGAGACTACAGGTGCCGGCCACAACCCCTGTCTATGGATTGGAACTTTTTGACTGGAGATAAAAAGGGAAAGATCAAGCCAGTTGGAGCGTGGCCATTTGGAATTCTTCAATGCCATAAGCTCCTGGCTGGTAAGGAATTTTCATGGTAATCCTTTTGTCTGGTTCAGTGTTCCTCAAAGAAAGCAGATAAGGTAGGCAACATGTAAATTTTTTTTTTTTTTTTTGAGACAGAGCCTCAAGCTGTCACCCTGGATAGAGCTGTGGCATCACAGCTCACAGCAACCTCCAATTCCTGGGCTCAAGCGAGTCTCTTGCCTTTGCCTCCCAAGTAGCTGGGACTACAGGCGCCCGCCACAACGCCCAGCCATTTTTTTTGGTTGCAGCTGTCATTGTTGTTTGTCAGGCCCTGGCTGGATTCGAACCCGTCACCTCAGGTGTACGTGGCTGGCGCCTTAACCTGTTGAGCCACAGGCGCCAAGCCGGCAACATGTAAATTTTATTATCATTTAATTTTTTTTGCCAAAGCTGAAGTTTCATTTGGAATGATCGGATCTTTTCAGACAAATTGAGGCATGTTGCATTTGGTCCTTGCAGTGATAAATTTAACTCATTCAAGATGCTAAGATGTCAACCAAGTAAGCTATTTTCTGCAGTTCACTTTTATTGCTGAAAAGTGCTTCAAACTGTGGTTTTGCTTTCTGATTAAAAAATGTTCTGAGTTCATCAAGAAGCTCAAAAAGATGTTTTAAAACTTTTCCTCTTGACAACCATATCACTTGAGTGTGAAATAGCAGAGCATTGTTTGGCGCATCCAACTCGTTGCACAGTTGCGAAAACAGTCGACTGTTTAAAGTGTTTGCCTTTATAAAATTGACAGAACTTATGATGCTTTTCATTACTTCAAGTAACTCTTGTGGTGGTGTCTTTGTTGCTAATATTTGCTGATGACTCATACAGTGAGTTCCGATGACTTTTGGTGACTTATTCGGTACCAAATGTTGAAATCCAGATCGACATCCTAGCATAGCTGGAGCATCTGTGCAAGCAGCACAAACCTTTTCCCAAGAGATCTTATGCTCTTTCAGAAGTGAACCAACTGTGTCAAATACATCATGTGCATAGTTGTCATTTTAAGAGGTTTGCAAAAAAGAAACTCATCTTTAAAGTCACCATCATTAACATACCTCATATAAACCAGTGACTGCGAACAGTTTGCAATGTCTGTAGATTCATCAAGCTGGATACTAAACTTTGGAAGTGGAGCAGATTTAATTTCCTGGGTTACCTGATCAAGAATATCAGCAGACATACTATTATTCTGGGGACAGTGTCATTACATAAGGAAATTGTAACAAATTCATCTCCGATCATAACTTGAACAATGTCTTTGGCCGCTGGCAAAAGTAAATCCTTAGCAATGGTGTGAAGTTTCATAACTCTGGCGATTTTGAGTGCCACCAAATATGAAGCTTCAATGGCTGCTACATTTTATTTGTGGTACTTGCCACCAGTGTCAAGTCTGGCTTTCTTGAGTCCATCCAGCTTTGCTTCTAAAATAGTTGGTATCCTTGCTGGCAAAGCTCGGATGCTTGTAATCAAAATAGCATTTTAGTTTGTTCCGCTTCATAGATTCAGCTGATAGAAGTTCACAAGTAACACATTGCGGTTTCTCAATTCTTGCTGTAATTATTGAGGTAAAACCATACTGTAAAAAATCCTCACTATCTTTTCTTAACATTCTTCTCTACATGATCCATTGTCATGGGATGGTTTGCTAATGAAAATAATATATAACACTAGTTTTAATAATATAAGAGATGACACTTTGTATAGTTCAGTCAATATAGTTCATGAAAGTTTCCTACGATTTATCATTCTCTGTGTTGTTGTTTTTATATCCACATTACTATCATAAGGGAGCAGTATTTACATTAACCACAGCTGAGTATAAAAAGATTGATCAGCATCCAAATTAAGTCCCCATGGTACAGATACATATATATGTGTGTGTGTATATATATATATATATTTTTTTTTTTTTTTTGAGACAGAGCCTCAAGCTGTCACCCTGGATAGAGGGCCGTGGCATCACAGCTCACAGCAACCTCCAATTCCTGGGCTCAAGCGAGTCTCTTGCCTCCGCCTCCCAAGTAGCTGGGACTACAGGAGCCTGCCACAATGCCAGGCCATTTTTTGTTTGCAGCCATCATTGTTTGGCGGGCCCGGGCTGGATTCGAACCAGCCAGCTCAGGTGTACGTGGCTGGCGCCTTAGCCCATTGAGCCACAGGCGCTGAGCCAGATATATATATTTTACAGTAGTTGATTTTACAGTACATGATTTTACATTTACCTAGTAATTATAATTCATTAAGTGTCATTTTACCTCCAATACTATTGCTTTCAACACAGTGGCTGCTTTCTACACGATAGCTGCTCTCTACACATGTGTGACTGGTCCACATTATGGCAACAACCCGGTCACATACACCTGTATTTGTACAGGGTAGATGTGATGGGGTTGGTGTGATGATATCATCATGCCGGGTACTCGTATGTGGGCGTATCTGCATGTGGGTGGACTTGCCTGCAGACAGATACAGGAGCGGCGTCTCAGTTCCTAAGACCATTGAAAATATGTGTTTTTCAAAGGTCTTAAGCAACCCCTGTGAAAGGGTCATTTGGCCCCCAAAGTTGTTGCAACCCATAGGTTGAGAGTTGCTTATTTAGAAAGTCCCTGGCGCCTGTGGCTGAATGGGCTAAGGCACCAGCCACGTACACCTGAGCTGGCGGGTTCGAATCCAGCCTGGGCCCGCCAAACAACAATGACGGCTGCAACCAAAAAATGGCTGGGTGTTGTGGCGGGTGCCTGTAGTCCCAGCTACTTGGGAGGCAGAGGCAGGAGACTCGCTCCAGCCCAGGAATCGGAGGTTGCTGTGAGCTGTAATGCCACGGCACTCTATCCAGGGTGACAGCTTGAGGCTCTGTCTCAAAAAAAAAAAAAAGTCCCTGATGGTCACCTTCTGTCTTTCCTTTTATTTTTTTGAGACAGAGTCTTACTTTGTTGCCTTTGGTAGAGTGCTATAGTGTGATAGCTCACAGCAACCTCAAACTCTTGGGCTTAAGTGATTCTCTTGCCTCAGATTCCTAAGTAGCTGGGACTAGAGGTGCCCGCCACAATGCCCGGCTATATTTGTTGTAGTTGTATTTGATGTTTGGCAGGGCCTGGCTGGGTTGGAACCTGCCAGCCCCAATGTATGTGGCTGCTCCCTAACCACTGTGCTACAGGCACCGAGCCTGCCTTTCCTTTCTTGTCTCTACCTGGTCATCTCAACTGTCTGAAGCTTGTTTTCTGGAAGAGATTGTGGGGAATTGAATTCTCTAAATTCTACCATGTCAGCAATGGTTGTCTATGCCGTTTGTACTTGGAATTGACTTTGGATGGATATAAAATCCCTGGCTCACATTTTTCTCCTTGTCTGTCTGTAATGTGTTCACTCTGTTTTTTTTTTGTTTGTTTGTTTGTTTTGTTTTTTTTTTTTGCAGTTTTTGGCCGGGCCTGGGTTTGAACCCACCACCTTCGGCATATGGGGCTGGCGCCTTACTCCTTTGAACCACAGGCGCCGCCCTGTTCACTCTGTTTTCTCCTAACATAATGCATGCCCCAAAGTCTGATGATAATCCAAATTTTATTCTCCTATAAGTCACTTGTTCTTTTGCCTAGACCCCTATGGATATTTTTTTCTTTAAAATCTAGTGATTTTAGGACGGTGCCTGTGGCTCATCGAGTAGGGCGCTGGCCCCATATACCAAAGGTGGTGGGTTCAAACCCGGCCTTGGCCGAAATACAAAACAGAAAAATAGCCGGGTGTTGTGGCGGGTGCCTGTAGTCCCACCTACTAGGGAGGCTGAGGCAAGAGAATTGCCTAAGCCCAGGAGTTGGGGGTTGCTGTGAGTTGTGTGACGCCACAGTACTCTACCGAGGGTGATAAAGTGAGAATCTGTCTCTACAAAAAAAAAATAAATAAATAAAAAGTAAAATCTAGTAATTTTACTAGAATGTCAAATGCCTTTCATTTTTAAAAAAGTAGTCTAGAGCGATAGAATAAAGTATGCCCTGGTGCTGAGTTTTATAAATTGATGATCTCAGGCAAATGGGGTATTCTTTCATGTTTCAAATATCTACATATTCTTATTTCAGAAAAATATTCTTTTCTTTTTTTTTTTTGAGACAGAGCCTCAAGCTGTCACCCTGGATAGAGCTGTGGCATCACAGCTCACAGCAACCTCCAATTCCTGGGCTCCCCAAGTAGCTGGGACTACAGGCGCCTGCCACAACACCGGCCATTTTTTGGTTGCAGCCATCGTTGTTTAGTGGGTCCGAGCTGGATTTGAACCCAGCAGCTCAGGCGTACGTGGCTGGCACTTCAGCCCGTTGATCCACAGGCGCCGAGCCATATACCATTTGTTTTTGAATAAAGATATTGGGTCATTTGGTCTGAAGAATTTTCCACATTCTGGATTTGGCAGCTTGCTTCCTGGTACTGTAATCTAACACATTCATTTGGTCCCTGTATTTTTGGAGTTAGAGTTATAAGCTTAGCTGGATTTAGTTGTTTTTTTTTTTCCTGTGTCAGCCAGAATACCTTGGAGGTGAGGCTGTGTATATTCTATAGAATCTTATCTGTATTTATATCAAGTCCGGTTGCCTCGGTTTTGGGGATGTTGAAGTTGTTCATCTGGATGTCATATTCTTGATTAGTGGTAATAACCATTCACTGCTGGGGACCAGGCATTTTGTGGTTTGCTTTCGGTACGATTTCTCGTACTTAGTACATACTCAGATTTGTCAAAATGTACCAGAATTGGTTGGTTGGAAAACTCTACTTGGATTATTACTCTGAGCTAGTTTACTTTTTGAAATATGGGATGGAAATTGGTGCTTTTAACTTATAGGCTTATTTTGAGGATAATTTAAAGTCATGGATTTGAAAGCACTTTGAAAAGTAGCCCACGCGGGGTTATACTGTTACGAGTAACATTAGCTTTAAAAAAAAAAAAAGAAAGAAAAAAAGAAAGAGTCTCGGTGCCTGTGGCTCAGAGGGCTAAGGCGCCAGTTACGTACACCTGAACTGGCGGGTTCGAATCCAGCCCCCAGGCCGGCCAAACGACAATGACGGCTGCAACCAAAAAATGGCCGGGCGTTGTGGTGAGCGCCTGTAGTCCCAGCTACTTGGGAGGTGGAGGCAAGAGACTCGCTTGAGCCCAGGAATTGGAGGTTGCTGTGAGCTGTGATGCCACAGCACTCTATCCAGGGTGACAGCTTGAGGCTCTGTCTCAAAAAAAAAAAAAAATGACAAAATGTAGTTCTAACTTCTACATAATCTGAGGTCAATGAAGAAATCAAAATAGGGAGCCATGCTTTGTGGGAAATTAAGTGCACATGTTAGAAAAGAAGAAGGGCTGAACACCAGTGAACTAAACATTCATTTCAAAAAGGTAGAAAATTAAATCCAAAGAAGTAAATAAGATAACTAATTGAATTAAAAACAATTAAGCTAGGTGTGGTGGTGATACATATGTGTAGTCCCAACTGTTTAGGAGGCTGAGACAATCACTTGAGCCCAGTTTGAGGCTACAGTGACCTATGATTGCAACACTGTACTCCAGCCAGGTGACAAAGGAGACCCTATCTCAAAAACAAAAACAAAGGCCTGCCCTCAAAAACAAGTGCAAAATAGTGTGGATATACCCAAAAGTAAATTATGTAAAAAAATTAATAAAACTCATAACCATCCTGTTACAAATCGATCATGAAAAAAAAGGAAGAGTGTACAATAAGGTGGGTCTTAGTCCATTTTCTGTTGCTATAACAGAATACCTAGACTGAGCCAGGCACTGTGCCATACTGCCTGTAGTCCCAACTACTCAGGAGGATGAGAAAGGAGAGTTGTTTGAGCCCAGGAGTTTCAGGTTGTAGTCCACTATGCTTGTTCCTGTGAATAGCAAAAAAAGAATCCACGGATTGGGTAATTTACATAAAAAAAAAATTTCTTACACTCCTAGAGGCTGAGGAAATCCAAGAGCATGGCACCTGCAACAGTGCTGAGACCATCACATAACAAAGAAGGCAAGAGTGTGCCAACTCCAAGTCTCAATTCCTCTTCTGAGTTCTGTCACGGGAGCCCCACCTCTAAATACCATCAATATATGAATTTGAGAACTAAGTTTCCAATGCATGAAACTTGAGGGACTCATTCAAACTGTCGCAATGTGAGAAGTTCCTAAAGACAATTTACCAAAACAGACACAGAAGAAATAGAAACTATAAAGTTCTTGCAGTGAATTAAATATGTGCACAAATTTTTTGCAGCCAAATGCCATCAAAAAGTGAAGACTCCCCATCCTTTTAATCTGGGCTGGACTCATGATTACTTCGACTAATAGAATGTGGTAAAAGTGATGTCATTTTCTGAAACTTTTTTTTTTGGAGTGGGGGGGACAAGGTCTCACTCTGTTACCCACGCTAGGGTGCAGTGGCATTATCATAGCTCACTAACTTCAAATTCGGGGGCTCAGATGCTCCTCCTCCCTAAGCCACCTAGGTAGAACTACAGGCACATGCCACCATACTCAGCTAATTTTCTTATTTTTTGTAAAGATGAGATCTTGCTATGTTGCCCAAGGTAGTCTCAAACTTCTAGCCTCAAGCAATCCTCCCACCTCCGCCTCTCAAACTGCTAGTATTAGAGGTGTGATTCACTATGCAAGGCTAAAGTGACTGAGGTTACCATTTTCACTCTCTTGGACCCCTGAGACTAGCACATATGGAAACTGATCTAGCCTATTAGAAAAGAGGACACATAAAGAGGTTCTAAAAAAATAATGTGAAAAAGCTGGATTTGCCATAGCCCCAGCTACTTAGGAGTTTGAGGCTGAACAATTGCTTGAGCCCAGGATTTTGAGTCCAGTTGGGGCTATGTAGTGAGAACTCATCTCTAAAGATAAAAATAAAATGTCATCTGGATTTCCATGTTGTCTGTTCTAATTATATTTCTTTTAGTTGTATGAAGTGGAACCCCACTATGCTTACTCAAGCAAGTAAGCTGGACTGACAACATGCACACAAATCTCAGGGCCCAATCCATGGCCCAAAGAAAGTAGAGGTACAAACAGAAAGCCACCATGACCTAGGCAGCCCTTTTAGGGGAGTCAGAAGAATTGATCACAATCTCTCCATTACCTGGATTTCCTCCTATCTTGGCCACATGGCATCTGGTGGCTCTTGCAACTCTGCCTGTACAAGACTTCCACCCTGGCTCCTAAGCCAATAATTTCCTTTTTGTCTTGGAGAGTAATCCCCAGGAGAGACTCCTTTGGGCCAGGCCCATTTTTCTAAGCCAGAGCATAAGCCTTAGGTTTCAAATAGCAAATTATTCCAATTCCAGAGGTTTGGAATCACCTCTGAGGAGGAGGGACTCATCTGAATGGTGAATCTGGGTACAGGTCAAAGGCATGCTGAACTCAGCATCCTGCGTACTTGCCCATCTGCTCTGTCCTCTCCCCCTGTTGGGGAGTCTGACAACCAAGAAACACTGAGCCACAGCAGCCAGAGTTGTTACTTTCCCAGATCTACTCAACATCTCTTCCATATGCTGAAGGCTGCTTACCTGATCCTGTTACACTCTGCTCAGGGCTCTAGTCTGATGGCAGGAGCATACTCTGCCCACCCAGTGCAGGTCAGAAGTGTTTGACTGACATACCCGTCCATGACAGATGAGGAGCTGGTGGGTAAACACAATTCCCTTACCCCTTGATAGGGTAAAGGAGATATGATTTATACAGGTGCCCAGAGGTCCCCAGTAGGATGAGCCCCAGTTGCCCACAGTGATAACTGGCTTGATAATGCACCTTTTATTAGCTGCCTTCCTCTCGGTCTCCCTTCTCCACTTCCCTACCAGTGTTTGTGGAATCAAATTCAAAATCTACTATCTGCACTCAAATTCTCAGGACTGGCTTCTGGAGGAATGCAAAGCAAGACAGAACAGAAATCCAGTGCACAGACTTCTAAGCCACGTTCTTTCATGTAGTTGTTTTCATCTCCACTGCCTAATTAATGCCTGATGCCTTAACTGGTTCTAAATTCAGCAGGGAAAGAGGCATATTATTTTTATTTATTTATTTATTTATTTATAACTTTTATTTTTTTACTTTTTGCAGTTTTTGGCCGGGGTTGGGTTTGAACCCACCACCCCCACCCCACCCTCGCCCCGTATATGGGGCTGGCGCCCTACTCCTTTGAGCTGCAGGCACCGCCCAAGAGGCATATTATTTATTGCTCCCCCAAGCCTCCCCCAATAAAGATCTGAAGAATGCTAGTGTAGAAAGAAGAAAAGGTTTTTTACCAGGCAGCTCTCTGGGACCTTTCAGGTGCCAATGGCAGGACTAAGAGCCCATTGTACGGAGTCTTTATTTATTGAGAGTCCTGCCATCCAGGAAAGCCAGGCCCATAGCCAGGGCCCTCAAGACTCCATCTGGTCACTCTGCGGGGGTGGGGGTGTCAAGTAACTAGCCATCATGTCCAGTTTTCCTGCAGTCAAAGGAGTCCTCAGGAGGCAGGAAGTGGCTGTGCCTGTGGAGAAAACATATCAGCACTACTAGCACATCTTCTATGCCCAGCCCTGGGACCCTGGTGGGGCCATTATGCTGGACTCCCCTACACCCCAGGCCAGCCTTGCAGAGCCCACAGTTTGGAGGGAGAGAGTCAGGAATTGCCACGTGAACAAGTCAGCTGTGGGGAACTGTCACTAGAAGCAGAAAGGTCTCATTCTGCTGAGGGTACCTCCTGTGTGGCCAGCAGGCAAAGTAGGGAGAGACAGACAACAACTGAACAAAAATATGTCAACCTGTGAGAAATGCTATGATGAAAACTAAATCAGGGTAAAGAGCAGAGGCATGTGTGGAGGGGAGGGACATGTAGCACTTTTTCTTTTTTTGAGACAGAATCTTACTATGTCGCCCTGGGTAGAGTGGTGGAGTGCCGTGGCGTCACAGCTCACAGCAACCTCAAGCTCTTGGGCTTAAGTGATTCTCTTGCTTCAGCCTCCCAAGTACCTGGGACTACAGGTGCTGCCCTAACACCTGAAGATTTTTTGGTTGTAGATGTCATTGTTATTTGGCGGGCTTGGGCTGGGTTTGAACCCACCAGCTCCAGTGTATGCAGCTGGCACCCTAGCTGCTGAACTACAGGCACTGAGCCTAGTACTTTTTTTTTTTTTTTTTTTGTCTCACTCTGACACCCTGGCTAGAGTGGCATGGCATCATCATAGCTCACGGCAACCTCAAACTCCTAGGTTCAAGGGATCCCCCTGCCTCAACCTCTTGAGTAGCTGGAACTACAGAAGCCCACCACAACACCCAGCTGCTTTTTCAGTTTTTAGTAGAGACAGGGTCTTGCTCCTGCTCAGGCTGGTCTCCAACTACTATGCTCAAACAACCCACCCGCCTTGGCCTCCCAGAATGCTAGGATTATAGGCCTCAGCCAACATGTAGCACTTTAAACTGTCAGCTACAAGAATGCTAAATGTTCTGGCAAGACTTTATATCACGTTGCATGAAATGGGAATGTCTATGTTTGCCACTGTGCAGATGTGACAACAAACTAGGCCAAAATCTCCCAGCCTCAGCTAAGAAGGAAAAGCTGTAATTGGGATGCCACTACCAGGAGGAGGAGGAGGCTGGTGGGGAGGAGCTAGGTGTTAGTTACTCTGTGAGTGCATCGGATAGTCATAAGCAGGTTTTAAAGGGGAGAGCTGTGACCTAATTTCCATTTTTAAAAGCTCCTTTGGCTGCCAGAACTGTTAGGGGAGAGATGGCAACAGAGAGATCAGGGAGAGGCTAGTCAGTTTCCAGAGAGGGAAAAGCAAATGGCTAGGATAGGAGGATGGGGTTTTTTGTTTGTTTGTTTCGTTTTTTTTTGAGACAGAGTCTCACTATGTCATCCTCGGTAGAGTGCTGTGGCGTCGCAGCTCACAGCAACCTCAAACGCTTGGACTTAAGCGATTCTCTTGCCTCTGCCTTGCAGGTAGCTACAACTACAGGCACCCACCACAATGCCTGGCCGTTTTCTTGTTGTACTTGTCATTGTTGTTCGGCAGGCCCAGACCCAGTTCGAACTGCCAGCCCCGGTGTATGTGGCCAGTGTCCTAACTGCTGAGCTACAGGCGCCGAGCTGAGGATGGGGTCTTAAGTGCTCAGATAGAAAAAAAACTTGAAAGAAAGAAATGTCCCCAGTACATGAGTAAGAACTAGTATGGACAGTATGTATTCACTAGTGAATGTCTCTAGAGAAAAATTAAATTCCTTCTGGCTGGTTTCTTCCCTCATGGTCTGAACTTTTCACATATCCCTGCCTTACAAAAAGAATCAATAACTCTTGGGCCTGGTTAGAAAACCATCTCTCTAATCTTTAGCTGAGAACTCCCTCAAAGCAGGCAATGGGAAGGAAATAATTACAAGGCATAAAATGTGAGCTATAAAGGAGGGTTTCAGGGACCTTGGAAGCCCAAAGATGGGGATGAAGCATTAGAGAGGTTTTCTAAGAGAAGGGGGTGTTGGCTATGTTGGAATAGGAATTTGCCCTAAAATGGATGAGGAAGGGCAGTCTAGGCAGAGGAAACTGTTGGACAAAAGCAATGACTGCAGGCACTTGGGTGACTGCACATTCATGGGGGCTGGAACATGGAGTTTAAGGTGGAAAGTGGGGAGAGATGGGGTAGAGGTCACAGGACCTGCTTGTCACAGGGCTTAAAGGTGGGCTGGTTCTGAGATTTGGCCTGGTAAAAGTGAGTACCATGGAAAAGTTTCTAAGTAGAAGCAGAACATGGTCAGATTTCCTAACAGATCACTCTGGGACTATCACAGAGAACAGAATGAAAGGCAAGATGGAGTATGGAGGCCTAGGAGAAGGTTAGTCCAGTGTAAGACAGAAGACAAGGCTACAGGGACAAAGAGGACCACAGAAGAAGCTGCTCAAAGGGGCTGGAGACAGGTGTGACTTCTGCCTTTGGAGCTCACAGTCCAGCGGGGGAAGTGTAAACATCTAAGAGTAGTTTGCAACCTGTTATCCATTCCCTTCCCAGGAGACTTTGTAGATGTTGGTCCTAATCACTCCATTCATGAAATAATATTACAGATATATTGTCTATCTGTTTACATACTGTATGCATTAAAAAAGAGTAAGATTTCTGGCTCGGTGTCCGTAGCATAGTGGCATCAGCCACATGCACTGAGACTGGCTGGCTTGAGCCCAGCCCAGGTCAGCTAACCAACAATGACAACTGCGACAAGAACAACAACAACAACAAAATAGCCGGGCATTGTGGCGAGCCCTGTACTCCCAGCTACTTGGGAGACTGAGACAATAGAATCGCTTAAGCCCAAGAGTTGGAGGTTGCTGTAAGCTGTGACGCCACGGGCAACATAGTGAGACTCTGTCTCAAAAAAAAAAGGGTGTTGTCTGTGGCTCAGTGGGTAGAGCGCCAGTCCAGCCCCGGACAAACTACAACCAAAAAAATAGCTGGGTGTTGTGGCAGGTGCCTATAGTCCCAGCTACTCAGGAGGCTGAGGCAAGAGATACACTTGAGCCTAGGAGTTTAAGGTTGCTGTGAGTTATGACACAACAGCACTCTACTGAGGGTGACAAAGTGAGACCCTATCTCAAAAAAATATATATTTGGACATTGTGGTAAACATTTGTAGTCCCAGCTACTTGGGAGGCAGAGGCAAGAGAATCTCTTGAGCCCAAGAGTTTGAGGTTGCTGTGAGCTGTGATGGCACAGCACTCTACCAGGGACAACAACAACAACAAAAGAGTTCTGCAGCTCAAACCAAGTTAATGTCTGCAAATGTAAGCTATTGTGTAATCTGGGGCAGGGTGACCTGAGTTGTTAAAGGACAGAAAAGGAAGAGGTAAGAAGGAAGATGACTTTATATTGTATAAACCATCCTGAAAGAAACCAGGACACATGGATACAGATTCTGTTGTCCCAAGCAATTTCCAGGTGAGCGTTCTCATATCCATGTCAAGGGCAAACCTTGATTCTCCTTCCAGAGAGAATTAGAAGGGAGTAAAAGTCCTTAATCCCAGGTCACTTGCAGAGCACTAAATCATGCTGAGGGTAGTTTTCTGGGCTCCTCTTTTCCTCACCACTTCATTCTCGATTCCCCTTATTTCCTTGGTAACACCTGAGATCCTATGTAGTAATCAGGGAATGACACTTTTATTCCAGTAGCAGAGATAAAGTGAAAAGTACATTTTTTGGTTGAGGTGACAACCTAGCTGAAGTGCATTCAGTCAGCAAACGTGAAGGGAAAGTGGTTGAATCTTTTAGTTTTGCTGAGTAGGAAGGTTTAAAAAGAAGCCCCAGAGCAGGAACAGCAAAATCAAATGACCACAAGCAACTTATAACTAGCATTAATAAGTATAAGGATGCAAAAGAAAAGTAAATCTAAAAGTAACAGACACTGTTCAGCTAGAGGTGATTTCGGTCCTCTGGGAATTTAATGTTGCCTGAATTTCTGGGTTTTGGGAGGGTGGGTTAGAGAGGAGTTAAACATTTGTAAATGTTTGTGAAATCATCAGATTTCTATCTATTGGCAATCAATTAAAAAAGTTTTACAACATTTTGCCAGCTAAACAAAACACATCTACAAACTAGAATGTCTATGGGTACCACATAGCAGTCTCTGCTCTGAAATCATTGGATGTCTGAGTTGGTGGGACCCTAAAATGCGAGGAGAAGTGATATGGGCCATTCAAATGTCCTTAGAAGGAGAGGATGTGCTCCTATTTTGTCCCACTGCTTAGGACATGATGAAGATGGCAGCCACCTTAGATCATGGAGACTACCCTAGGAGATGGTGCAACAGTTGAAAAGGAGCCTAATCCCTGGATGGCCTCATGGGGCAGAGATTCTGGCTCAACTGTCTAACTCCCTACTGTTACATGAGAAAGAAACAAACTTCCATCTTTATTAAGTCACTTTCATTTAGGTCTCTGTTAAATCAGCCAAACCAGGCAGCCCTTGTGGCTCAGCGAGTAGGGCTCCAGCCCCATATACCAAAGGTGGCGGGTTCAAACCCGGCCTCAGCCAAACTGCAAAGAAACAAAAAGCTAGCCGGGCATTGTGGCAGGCGCCTGTAGTCCCAGCTACTTGGGAGGCTGAGGCGAGAGAATCGCCTAAGCCCAGGAGTTGGTGGTTGCTGTGAGCTGTGTGACACCACGGCACTCTACCAAGGGTGATAAAGTGAGACTCTGTCTCTACCAAAAAAAAAAAAAAAACAAACAAAAAACCAGCCAAACCTACATTCTAACTAAACCTGTATTGTAACTTTTGCAAACTTTGAGATTATGTGAAATAAGGTGGGGGAGAGAAGTAGATATACATGAAAATGATAATGGTCTATCATCCCTACCCTTCAATTTTTAAAATCTTTTTTTTTTTTTTTTTTTTGAGACAGAGTCTCACTTTGTCACTCTCGTTAGAGTGTAGTGGCATCACAGCTCACAGCAACCTCTAACTCCTGTGCTTAGGAGATTCGCTTGCCTCAGCCTCCTGAGTAGCTGGGACTACAGGCACCTGCCACAACACCCGGCTGCTTTTTTGTTGAAGTTTGGCTGAGGCCGGGTTTGAACCTACCATCCTCAGTGTATGGGGCTGGCTCCCTACCCACTGAGCCACAGGCGCCACCCTTCAAATCTTTTTTTAAAATTCAAGTTCAAACTAATATAAATACTAAAATAAATAGAAAACCAGGTACAGCATTTCTAAAAGCATCTAATATCATGATGATTTTACATTATTTCTCCTATGAATGGTTTATTTTTTTAATTACAGTAGTTATTTATTCTGCAAATGCTTATAAAGAGCGGAACAGTTTTAAACACCATAAAAGAACACAGAAGCAGTATGAGGGACACTTAGGTGAATAAAAAAGTACTTCCTCTCTCTAAGGAGATTACCATTGTGGAGATCAAATATTTATTAAAATGTGGCATGAAGCCAAGCCCAGTGGTGCACTTCTGCAGAATCAGCTACATAGGAGGTTGAGGCAGGAGGATCTCTTGAGCACAGGCGCTCAAGGCCAGTCTGGGCAATGTAGTGAGACTCTGCCTCCTAAAATAAATAAATAAATAAAGATTGCATGTGATCAGTGCCATGGAAAAGGTCCCAAGGAAGGCATGTCAATTCACAGGAGCAGTCTCCATCACCTCTGGGCTTTCATGACCAAGAGGTGGTTTGAGCAGGCTTCTATTTGGTTATACTTCAAAATAATGTTACATTGGTAACAATATAGATGTGTTTATTAATGAATAGTTTGTATCTGTTCTTCCAGATTCTGTCCTTAAACACATAAAAATCATCTTTACTATCTCATTATACTCACAAACATGTTTTACTGAGATTATGATCTTCTAGCAAATTTATCTCTGGGTATAAAAATTTCCTCATTAATAATGAAAGTCATGGTGATATCCTTTTTAGATTGTAAATATTCTGATAAATTATTACCAAAAAATTCCCTATTTATTAGGCAAACAGTGCCCCCTTTGGACCATTGTCTCCTATTACAAGCAGTAGATGACTTTTTTCATCTTTGCTGTGAATTAAACTATATATATGTAGTTATATATTTACATAATACATATTTATTATATCTAATTACATACAGTAGTATAATTTCTAAGGAGGCCATTTTGTGTTACCTTAATGGTATTCTGTGTGCTTTTTATGCTTTATTTCATGGACGAGTGTTATGTATTTTTGTTTGTTTGTTTAGATATTCTTGTTTTCATTTTTTAATTCTTGAGACAGGGCCCCATTCCGTCACCCAGGCCAGAGCGCAGGAGCGTTATCGCAGCTAGTGTTAATGTATTTTTTAAACGATTAGGTCCACCGCGGTGCTTCGTGGCAGTTTTGTAAGATCCAAATTTTAGTTCTATGAATCTTCTCTGTCCCGCCTGATCCAGGTCGAGTACGAGGGCTTGAAGCACGAGATTAAGCGATTTGAGGAGGAGACGGTGCTGCTCAACAGCCAGCTGGAGGACGCCATCCGCCTGAAGGAGATCGCCGAGCACCAGCTGGAGGAGGCCCTGGAGACGCTGAAGAATGAAAGGGAGCAGAAGAACAACCTGCGGAAGGAGCTGTCCCAGTACATCACCCTCAACGACAACCACATCAGCATCTCCGTGGACGGACTCAAGTTTGCCGAGGACGGGAGCGAACCCAACAACGATGACAAGATGAACGGGCACATCCACGGGCCTCTGGGGAAACTGAACGGGGACTACCGGACTCCCACCTTAAGGAAGGGAGAGTCTCTGCACCCCGTCTCTGACTTGTTCAGCGAGCTGAACATTTCAGAAATACAGAAACTGAAGCAGCAGCTTATGCAGGTGAGAACTTTGTCCAGGGCGGCTGGAATGAATTTCTTGAAGATCGCTTGTAGCCTGTTGTGGGGTTTCTGATTCTCACGTTCGAGTTCCAGGTCCGCTTTTCAATATTGCTGCTTCAGCCAGAAACTATGAAAGGACAGTGTTTTAGGAAGACATGTCAGAAGGGGAATTGAAGAGAAATCTCCCCTTTGCATCCCTTTAAGGGACAAATTTCTTAAAGCCACAGATTATAGTAGATTTCAATCAGGTCTAATAAAGAAAAAGAATCTTGATGTATTTCTGACTAAAAAAGAAATCAAAAGCTTTACACACAAGTGAAATGACGGGAAAGTGCAGTTTGCCATCACAAGCAATGATGACTGTATTGTCTAGATCAGTGGTTCTTGACCTTCCTAATTCCGCGGCCCTTTAATACAGTTGAGAACTGCTGGTCTTAGATGAATGGTTACATTTCACAGGAACACCTAAAGCCTTAAAAGACATGAATTTCCTATGTACACGTTAGTCAGGATGCCGTATGGCTAAAAATGCAGAACAGGGATAAATCTAAAACCCAAGGACTATTATTCCATTAAGGTTTTAGCTTCTTCAAATGGAATGTCTTGTGAAGAGTCCCAGCCTTCAACTGTATTTCACTGTGAAATAGCTCTCCGGTTTAGCCTGCCTGCCATACCCGAGGGCGAGTAGTCTGCAGCCTGCAGCGTTATTATTTGGGGGTTTATTTGTACTACAGATCTTTGAGCTGCAGGTAAATCTACTGAATCGGGAATCTGGTTTTTGTTAAATGATTACATTTGAGGCTTAATCTTAGCCTTATCCTTCCAAGGTTCTTCAGATACAGCTGATAATTAGAGTCTATTACGACTCTGGTGACACTTATTTTTACAGCAAACAAAGCTCATAATTTTCTGTCTCCATGGAAATGATGACTAGAAAATGAAAATAGGATACGTAAGAGACTTGAGAGCCAGGGAAGCTAATTCGTGAATAGATTTATTTTTAACACTCTAGGCACAGTCCATGTATCCTGCAATTTACCTGCCCAGTGCCGTTGGCTGCTAAAAGAATTTGTTCTTACAATGTTTCATTTGAATCAAGATAGGAGAGTATAAGCACAAAATGAATTTTGTGTAGACTTTCACCTGAAGTCCAGTTCTGGGTAGGCTATATTTTTCTATGTGTTTTTGCTCAGTTTACACTAATATAACTAGGTTGATAGAAAACACATTTCCTTGTGAAAAGGCTTTACACGACAGATATCCTAACAAAGAATTTGTTCCTCCAGATTGAATACCATTAAAGAAAAGTAATCCATTTTTTTGAAGTAGTACGTAGGCGTTTTTCAGAGAACAAACTAGTGGGTTTAGGCTTTCTGTTCCTTTTCACTTGGGCAGTGTAGAAGATACTAGGAAGAGAAGCACTGATGCACAAGTATTTTCAACCAAGTCATCTAGCGGCTGAGAGCTCAGAGCTGTTCTCAGATTTAGTTCTAAACGTGATCCGAATTGAGTGATGCAAAAGTCTTTTTAAAAATGGGAAGTTCAATAATAAGAATGGTGGGAGGTGGAACACATTCTTCTTAGTAAAGCATCACAAGAATGGAGAAGCAAAAATCCAGTTACTTAATTCTGATAGGAAGGCAATAGAAGAGCTAATACCAGGGGTATGGGAGGGGGATGACGGAGCTGGGAGGGGTAGGAAAGAGGAGTATGGGTGTAAGGGTGTGTGGCACACCTCTTGGGGACGGGACACAATTAAAAGAGGGACTATATGTAACAAATGCACTCAGTGTAATCTAGTTCTTTGTACCCTCAATGAATTCCAAACATTAAAATAAAGAAGAATGGTAGGGAACAAGTTCTTAGCAAGAGAGTGGTTCCCAACAGAGTGTCATTTGCATTTGGGGTGGGACAATTCCTCATCCTCTGATGAGGAAGGTTTACTTCACTGATTTGCAGGAAGGTTTTAGCATCCTCTGGTCCCAACTCAGAACTGCTAGTTACGTTTGCTCAAACTGACAGCCAGAAATGCCTCATGTATTTCACATCCTCTAAGGGTCAGCCGCTATTTGAACATCATTCTCTACTCTCCAATAACATGAGATACATGATACCTTCCTCATTAGAGTCATGAAGCTTTCTGAGTTAATATATGCCGAGTGCTCAGAACAGCCGCGGGCACAGTTCATGCTCAACAATTATGAACTGTTATCATTATTTCCACTCTATAGGACCTTTAGTTTATTAAGTACTCACTTTATTTAGCTAGTATTCTTAACTGTTATTTTTGGATTTTAGCTCCACACTGGTCATCTCAGAAGGGGCTGATACAGGCACTGGTAAGAATACAGAAATAATAAGACCAGGCACAGTGGCTAATGCCTGTAATCCTAGCACTGTGGGAGGCTGAGGCCAGAGGAATGCTTGAAGCCAGAAGTTTGAAAGTAACCTGACCAAGAGCAAGAGCCTGTCCCTACAAAAAATAGAAAAATTAGCTGGGTATGGTGGACTGTAGTCCCATCTAATTGGGAGGCTGAGGCAGGAGGATTGCTGGAACCCAGGAGTTTGAGGTTGCTGTGAGCTATGATGATGCCATGGCATTTTAGCCAGGGTAGCAGAACAAAGATCTAGAGGGCCACAGGCCCAAAGTTTGCTCCAGATCAGTTGTGAAAACCAGGCTCAACACAGGAAGGGATTTGCAGCTTCCAGCCTCACACCAACAACATTAACTTTTAATTTTTTTTTTTTTTTTTAGGCAGAGTAACCATTTGTCTTCTTGTCATCAGCATTTTTTTAAAGCATTTCAGCTTTTCCTAAGAATATATTTTATTCAAACTGCTGAGTACAGAGTGACAGAGTACATCTTCCCATGAATTATTTCTTTTTAATCTTATTGTTTTTCCTTAGCTATGCACTCCCTTGGGTTTAATTTATATAAATAAGCAAGTTATAAAAATATTATAGGAGGGTTGGCACCCATAGCTGAGGCTAGCAGGTTTGAACTTGGCCCAGGCCTGCTGAAACAACAATGACAACTACAACAACAACAAAAAAAATAGCTAGGCCTTGTGGCAAGCACCTGTAGTCCCAGCTACTTGCTGAGGCAAGGCTTAAGCCCAAGAGTTTGAGGTTGCTGTGAGCTGTGATATCACAACACTCAAACGAGGGTGACATGAAAAAACTCTTATCTCAAAAAAAAAATTATAGGATACATTGCCTAGAATTTATTATAATTGGCTTTTATGTTAATGAAGGTTGAAAATAATGCAGAAATTCTGATAAACAATAGTTCTTACATAGTATGAAGCATAAACTATGTCAAACCACTAATTCTAGACATTCTGAACAGGAGCCAGGCAAGTGCACTTTCAGTACGGCTATCTGAAAAGCTCGGGTCCAGGTGTGTTTTGAAATTAAATTTTCAGAATGTGGAAAGGTAATATGCAGCATATGCCTTATATTAATATATTGTGATATCCCCAGTGGATCAGATACAGCACCCAATGAGCAGTAATATCAACGTTTCTATAGTGTGTGTTCACATCAGGAGGGAAAAATGAGGATCATAAAAAGCCTCCCGTAGTTGGGCGTAATATGGCTGCTCCAGTTCAGAGCTGCCATATTACTCATTGCCACCAAGTGAGTTACGACAAAACTTCCATTTCGCACGTTGGATTTTGACACTTTGGCTGTTGTTAGGTGAGCACTTGCTAACACCGTTGGGCAGCTCTCAGTTGTGTATACTTCAGGTTATTGCATGGGAAAGTGACAACATGTATTTTCCTAGTCGCCTTATGTGGTAGGATTTCTTTTGGTGTGGGTCCCCTACACTGCGTTGGAGAGAAAGCTGAGTGCCTCCAAAGCCAGCCCTGGAGCTTAGTGAATGCCGACAGTTTGTGACACCGGGGCAGTGTAGACGCTCACAGGCAGAGGGACAACACCGTGAACCAGGCAACATGCAGCATGTAAGATTTCTTCCCTTTGACAGGAGGAATACATTAAAGAGGTCTATTGTAGAACATGGTGACTATAATTAAAAACAGTGAGTGTGGCTCAGTGCCTGTGGCTCAGTGGGCTAAGGCGCCAGCCACATACACCTGAGGTGGCGGGTTCGAATCCAGCCTGGGCCCACCAAGCAACAATGATGGCTGCAACCAAAAAATGGCCAGGCATTGTGGCGGGCGCCTGTAGTCCCAGCTACTTGGGAGGCAGAGGCAGGAGACTCGCTTGAGCCCAGGAATTGGAGGTTGCTGTG
>CAUYON010133412.1:0-32096 GCA_963573935.1 Arctocebus calabarensis
GGGGTCTTGGGGTCTTGGTGTGTGCCACACCTTTTGGGGGCAAAACACGATTGTAAGAGGGTCTTTTCCTAACAAATGCAACCAGTGTAACATGGTTTCTTGTACCCTCAATGAATCCCCAACAATAAAAAAAAAATAAAAATAAAAAAAATATATAAAACAAACCAAAAAATAAATAAATAAATAAAAGCAGATTCCTGGAAAATGTGCAACTTCTTAGATGTAATTTTTGAAATATGGTAATTGCTACACACTTCAAAAATAGCTGAAGTAACACATAGTGCTGAACGGTCATAGAGTTAATTATTCATTATAGAATTTTATAGTAATTTTATACATATTTGTGTTCCATTTAGATATTAATACAATATAGACACAGCCTAGTTCTCCAAAAAGTATGTTCGTTCATTCACTCACTGAGTCACACTGGGCAAGGGGCCATAAGTCTCAAGGAGAAGGCAAGACAGAGAGACCTATATTCATGGAGGGCTTGTTGGCGTTTTAACTCAGTTGTTTCAAACTGTGACCTAATGAAAGTCATGTCACGCATAGACTTGTGGTTCCTAGGTCAGCCTCCCAACGCCAATTTAGCCCATTATGTACTTAAAATAAATTATTAATTGTTCTATACAACTACAGTGGTACACAATGTTTCCATGAGAAAACAGGTAAAACATTTTGATTCTTGGTGTATGTCTGAATGTAATTGCCCCTTCAAGTGGAAACATAGATTTCCTCCTTCTATACACTATCGTCTTCTGCCCTTGACCTCCACCCAGGTCAATTTAAGGGCACACACAAGCCCACATTCCATTAACCAACAGTTCTTACCAATTCAACATCCCAGTCTGTTTATAACTGCACCATCACTGCAGTTCAGGATGTGATGGTCCAAGACTTGGAACCATTTCAGCCAAAGCCAAGTTTAAACTCCAGGTGTACTCGGTCATTTTCTCACTTCCTCTAAGGGGCTTCCCATTTTCCTTGTAAAGAGAATTCCAGCTCCTTTACTTGACACATAAAACTTTTTGTAGCCCATCCCTGGTAACCTTTCTGGCCTAATTCCTGCCACTCCCCACCCTGCTCACCCACACCCCTGCCCACACAGCTTGCAGGCTGACACCTGGAGTCACTGTCAGTTAGTTCCCCCAGTTCCTCCTTCAAGCATGCCCTTACCTCTGCTGGAAGATTGCTGAGCCCTGACCCCATCCCCAGGTCCAAGGTACAGAAATTTCCTTTGACGTCTGCACGGCACAGACATCCTTGTTAGGGGAGGGCCTTTATAACTGCACTGCTTGAGTTTGAGTCCCTGCCTCATCTCCTATCAGTCTGAAGTCCATGAGCAAGTTTGTTACCCTTTTAGTATTTTAGTTATCTCTTCTGCTAGGTACCGATATCATGGAATTCTTTGAACTCCTTGATTGAGTACAGGAAAAGCACAGTCCTTGATGCATAGTAAGCGTTCAGTCAGTTGTAACTTTCATGAGGATTAGCTAGTTATACAGAGGGAGCCAGCACCTTGCTAGGCACAGAGCTTACAAAAGGAAAAGGATATTTCTATCCTTCATAAACTAGCAAAGAAGAAAAAGAAATTATTTTAAAATAAAAATGATAACTCTTTTATAAGAGTTATGAACAAAATATGGGGTAGCAAAATGGGAAAGAGATCAGCCCCTTCCAACAGCTGGGACTGAGGGGGGGACGTGCTGGGAGGTTCCGGCAGGCTGTCGCACAGAGATTTCTTCTGACCTCTTTGACATCTTGTGCTTTAAACCCAGAGCTCGTAGGTGTGAAGGGTAGGAGCTGGTAGGTGTAAGAGTAGAGAGGTTGCAGGGGCTCACCCTCGCCACCTCCCTCCTTGAAAGTGAGTAAAGTGAAAATTGGAGCACACTGGGAATGGATCTAGGCGGCTTTTAGGTTAATGAAAATCCAGGGAGTGTGGGAGGGAACTCTCAAACCATAAGACAAGGAAAAGGAGAGCATTTCTGAGACCCCAACCAGGAAAACTTCTCCCCACTTATTTGCCAATGAGGGTTAGGAATAAGCCACTCTCGAATTTTAAGACAGCTTTTGAAAGGTCACACTGTTGTTAATATTTGTGATGTGTATTAAAATTTGTGTGAAATTCATAAAATACTTTGTTGCTGGTTGCAAACCTATATATAATCTCTATTCATATATACCCACAATGACCACGAGACAGTGTGTGTGGGGGGGTGGGGGGGTGGGTCCCTGTACCTTATGACACAGATTTCCTGTTCTCATTGCAGTGTTACATTTATCTTTTTAAGGTATGATATGAGTCTTTTTCTGGTATCAAACAATTTAAGACAATATCTCATGATCTGGAATCAGCTTTTACTTAATATTTAATTTTTATGAGTCTATGTGATACATAGGTGTATTATATATATAGTGTAGACTATAATAAGGTTATATATATAATACATCAGCTGATTATATACTGATTACATATCATGTAATATATCAGTACGTGATATGTACTTGCTGATCTATAATATATACTTGCTGATATATAATAATCACATCATTAATTAGAGTTTTGTTTCCAAACTGAAGAATGTCTGAGAAATATTTTGAGTTCTAGAGATTTAAGTACAAATTCAAACAGTTTTAAGGATTAGTCAGAGATACTTGAAATGTGCTTTCACTGTTTCACTAGTAATTTCTTGCCCCTGACGTCAAACTTAATTTTTTTGTATGTGTATCTTAATAGCTTTGGACATTTTACATTCTTTACATTTGCCTTTAGGCAAACCAATTCTAATCTTTCAATTCACCTAATAGTCTAGTGCACATTTTTATAGCATTGAAAGATTTTCAGAGTGGTCTTTTACATAGTTCCTTACTTGCTAATCAGCAAATTTTTAGTCTTAGAGATGATAGAATTCTTAAAATTATAGCAATCAAGTATCTCGTGCTTACTGGTAATTCCTCACATGTCACACAGCTTCCTCCCCCCACCCCCGATTTAGAACAATAAAGAAGATAGCAACCTATCTTTATGCAAATATCATCTTAATTTTTATCTAATATACAAAAGACAAATGTTAAATGGTGAATATGTGTGATTCTTGATTTCACAGATGACAATGAAAACTAAAAGTGGTTTTGTTCCTCTTATTAATGGATAAAGTGCCACATGTGCCTTATATTTATTTGGGTAGGGGACAGCATCATGCTGGTGATAAATGGCCTCCATGTAATTCAGCCATCACTGCACTTTAGGGATTAGGTAAATGTGTCAGGGCTGAAGGAGCTGTTATTCACAGACAAACCATCAATTGGCCTTTGTGCCGAGGGCAGCTGAGTTACTGAACATATTCAGATCTTAACTGCATGTACCAGCTGGTCCTGAACAGTGAGGTTGTTGTGACTTACATCACATTTGTGACTTGTTAGTGTTGCCTTTTCGAGGACATCAACTACAGGATAAATTCTATGTTTGTAATGTTGTAATCTTTTGTTAGGTACCCATTAAGGATATTGTAAAGAAAATGGGTGTTTACCCTTGATCTTCAAGGACAATAAGGACCTATATCCTATGCCCCAAAGTTAGACAATTTAATTTATTACTTGTTCCAGCAAATGTATAGCTTAAACATATATATTATTTGAATCCTTACTTTTTTTGTAGAGACAGAGTCTAACTTTATCACCTTCGGTAGAGTGCTGTCGCGTCACAGCTCACAGCAACTTCCAACTCCTGGACTTAGGCGATTCTCTTGCCTCAGCCTCCTGAGTAGCTGGGACGACAGGCACCTGCCACAATGCCTGGCTATTTTTTGTTGCAGTTTAGCTGGGGACAGGTTTGAACCCATCACCCTCGGTATATGGGGCCAGCGCCCTACTGACTGAGCCACAGGCGCCATACAATCCTTTCTTAATTTACTCCAGTTGCAAAGCAAAAATAATAATAAAACTTGCACTTCTTTCTTATGTGATAACTATTCTAAGTACTAAAAATTATCATTGTCATTTTTATTTTTAAAATGACATAACTAGAAGTCAGGTAAGTTTAGTAATTTGTTTAAGGTAATGGAACTAACTGGTGGTAGAAGGACCTATTAACCCAGATTATTACACACTTCAAGCTGAGCTTTTCACCTAGTTAATACTGACTCTTCCAGGTATCAATAAATATAAAGCAATTGGTTAATGTGATGAAATAACTTTTTAAATAACTATTATGATAATTAGAACTTGAAAAAATGGGCTACATGTGATAGTTCAACTCAGAAAATTCCAAAAATAGTAATATTTTACTGCAGTATGTCCTACATGAAATGGTTGTATGTTAATAAATATAAAAGATGGATATAGATAAAAAGATATAAATAATTGTTGTCTGAAGAAGCACAGGCAGCCTAAACAATGGTTTAGGGTTTGTACCCACTCCAACCAATAAAATAAATAAAAATAAAAAATCTCAACTGGATATATTTGCTTTGGAATTTTCACTGTTCACTTTTCATACCCCTTGAATTACTTTTTTTAATTGTTTGGGATTCACTGGGAGTACAAAGAATTAGGTTATACTGATATCATTTGTAAGATAAAACTCTTTTATAATGGCTTCCCACCCCCAAGAGGTGAGCCATACACCAGGACACCTATCTCCATCCCTCCCCTCCTCTCCCCACTTGCTCATTCTCCTACACCCCCACCTGTATTAGCTCATCTACTGCCTTCATATTAAAATACAATACATTGGATTCTTGCTTCTCCAGTCTTATGATGCTTTACTAAAAAGAATGTGTTCCACCTCCATCCAGGTAAATACAAAAGATGTAAAGTCTTCATCTCTTTTAACGGCTGAATAGTATTCCATGGTATACATATACCACAGCTTATTAATTCATTCCTGGGTTGGTAGGCATTTAGGCTATTTCCACATTTTGGTGATTGTAAATTGAGCTGCCATAAACAGTCAAGTGCAAATGTCCTTAGGATAAAAGGATTTTTTTTCCTTTGGGGCAGATGCCTAGTAATAGGATTGCAGCATCAAATGGGACGTCTAATTTGAGTTCTTTGAGGATTCTCCATACTTCTTTCCAAAGAGATTGTATTAGTTTGCAGTCCCACCACCAGTATGTGTTCCCGTTTCTCAACATCCACGCAAGCATCTGCAGCTAGGGGACTTTGTGATTGTCACTGGGGTTAGGTGCTACCTCAGGGTAGTTTTGACTTGCTTTTCTCTAATGATGAGGGATGATGAGCATTTTTTCATGTTTGTTAGACATTCATCTCTCTTCTTCAGAGAAGGTTCTATTCATGTCTCTTACCCAGTGATATATGGGATTGTTGGGTCTTTCTTCATTGATTAATTTGAGTTCTCTGTAGATCCTAGTTATCAAGATTTTGTCCAATTCATAAAATGCAATTATCTTTTCCCATTCTGAAGGTTGTCTGTTTGCTTTGGTTGTCATTTCCTTAGCTGTACAGGAGCTATTCAGTTTAATTCAGTCTCATTTTTTTGTTGTGGTTGCAATTGCCATGGAAGTCTTCATAAAATCTTTTCCCAGGCCGGTATCTTCAAGTGTTTTTCCCACACTTTCTTTGAGGATTTTTATTGTTTGATGCCTTAGATTTAAAATTTTCACCAATCTTGAATTAATTTTTGTAAGTGATGAGAGGTGCAGGTTCAGTGGCCGTCTTTTACATGTGTTTACCCAATTCTCCCAGCACTATTTATTGAATAAGGATTCTTTTCCCCTGGTGTATGCTATTGTTTGGTTTATCAAAGATCAAATGGCTGTAAGAGGTCAGTTTCATCACATGGTTTTCTATTCAGTTCCAAATGTCAATGACTCTATTTTTATACCACTACCATGCCACTTTGATCACTATAGCAATAGAGAAGTCTGGTAGGGTGATACCTCCAGCTTTGTTTTTATTACTAAGAATTGCCTTGGCTATATGAGGTTTTGTCTGATTCTATAAAATGAAGAATTATTTTTTTCCAAATCTTCTAAGTATGATGGTGGTATTTCAATGAGAATTGCATTGAATCTATAGATTGCCTTGGGTAATATAGACATTTTCATAATGTTGATTCTTCCCAGCCATGAGCATGGTATGTTCTTCTTTTTGTTAATATCCTCTGCTCTTTCTTTTCTTAGAGTTTCCCAGCTTTCTTTGTAGAGGTTCTTCACCTCTTTTGTTATGTATATTCCTAGGTATTTGATTTTATTTTTTCAATGCCACTGTGAAGATAATTGTGTCCTTGATTAGTTTCTCACCTTGGGAGTTTTGGACATGTACAAAGGCTACTGAGTTGTGGACATTGATTTTATATTCTGAGACATTGCTGTACTTTTTTTAAATCACTTCCAGGAGTCTTGTGATTGAGTCTTTGGGGTTCTTTATCTATACGGTCATATCATCAGCAGAAAGCGAGAGTTTAACTTCTGCTGCACCCATTGGAATGCCTTTTATTTCCTTCTCTTGCCTGATTATATTGGCTAGAACTTCCAGCACTCTGTTGAACAGTAGTCAAAATAGAGGACAACCTTCTCTGCTTCCAGTTCTATGTGGAAAAGCTTTCAATTTCACGTCATTCAGTTGAATATAGCTGTGGGTTTGTTATAGATGGCTTTAATCAGATTAAGTAATGTGCAACCTATACCTAAATTCTTATGTGTTCTAATTAGAAAAGAATGGTGAATTTTATCAAATGCTTTTTCTGCCTCTATAGAGAGGATCATATGGTCTTTGTTTTCCTTCTGTTGATATGGTGAATTATGTTTATGGACTTGCATATGTTAAGCCAGTCTTGCATCCCTGGGAAGAAACCTACTTGATTGTGAATAGTATATTTTTTTAATGTGTAGCTGTAATCTACTGTCTAGGATTTTATTGAGAATTTTTGCATCTATATTCATTAATAAAATTTGTCCAAAATTCAAAGTTGGGTCTTTTCCTGGTTTGGATATTAGGATGATATTTGCTTCATAGAACATGTTGGAGGAGATTCATTCCTTCTCAATGTTTTGGAATAATTTCTGCAGTATGTGAATAAGCTCTTCTTTGAAGGCTTTTTTTGTTTCAAGATTTTTTATTGTTTTTTCTATCTCAGTTCTTGAAATTAGTCTGTTCAAGAGGTCTGTTTTTTATTGACTTAAGTCTAGGGAGAGGATGTGATTCCAGGTATTGATTCATTTCCTCCACATTGTTAAATTTCTGGGCATAGAGTTTCTTATAATAATCAGAGATAATCTCTTATATCTCTGTGGCATCTGTTGTTATTTCCCCTTTATCATTTCCAATTGAGGTTATTAGAGATTTTACTTTCCTGTTTCTAGTTAATATGGCCAAAGGTTTATTAATTTTTTTGAAAACCAACTTTTTGTTTCATTAATTTTCTGAATTATTCTTTTGTTTTCAATTTCATTAATCTCTGATTTCATTTTGGTTATTTCTTTTCTTCTGCTGGGTCCGGAATTAGAGTGTTCTTCTTTTTCCAATTCATAAGATGGTTCATGAGTTTATTGGTGTGTTCTCTTTCTGTTTTTCAATTGTAGGCATCTAATGTTTTAAATTTACCTTTTAAGACTGATTTTGCTGTATCCTATGGGTTTTGGTAACTTGTGTCTTCATTTTTGTTATGTTTAAGGAATATAACAATTTCCTCTTTTATCTCTTCCTGAACCCACTATCATTCAGCATATGGTTATTTATTTCCAAGTCTTTGTATGTTGATGAACGTTTCTGTTGAAGCTGATTTCCACCTTTATTGCCTTGTGATCTAAGATACAAGGTATAATTTCTATTCTTTTAATTTTGCTGAGGTTTAATTTGTATCCTTGGATGTGGTGATTATCCATGGAGCACCTACCATGTCAACATGTATATTCCTTAGCTCTGGGATGGTGTATTCTCTATATACCTATTAATCTCATTTGTTCTTGGGTCACATTTAAGTCCTTAGTATGTTTGTTTAATTTCTGGCTAGAGGATATGTCCATTTCTATCAGAGGGGTGTTACAGTCCCCAACTATTATGGTGTTAGCTGATATCATATTGCTCAGACCTCTCAACATCTGTTTCATAAATCTGGGAACATTTAAGCTGGGTGCATAAAAATTTAAAATTGAAATGCTGTCTTGTTGTATTGTTCCTTTGACCAGTATAAAGTGTCCTTCTTTGTTTTTCTTAATTTTAGTTGTTTTAAATCTGCTTGTATCTGAAAATAAGATTGCAGCCTCTCCTTTCTTTTCATTTCCATTTGCTTGAAATAATGTTTTCCATCCCTTAACTCTAAGTCTTCATTTTCCCTGCAAGGGTAGGTGTGTCTCCTGGATATAGCATATGGATGGTTTGTGCTTTTTTATCCAGTCAGCCGGCCTATGCCTCTTTAGTGGTGAATTCAGTCCATTGACATTTATTGAGAGAAGCGATAAGTGTGGTTGAGTTCTATTCATCTTATTTTGTGAAAGTCCATTATGTAATTTTATCTTTTGCGCCATTGTGAAAGCTAAGTTTTGACCTTTGCTTCTAGGTGTTTAGTTTGTTGGGTCCATTGTGGTGGGCAGTGTTTGAAAATAGGTCTGAATATTTCCTGTAGACCTGGTCTTGTTGTGGCAAATTTCTTCAGTGCTTATATACCTGCAAAATATTTTATTTTTTCCATCAATTTTGAAACTTTGTTTAGCAGGATACAGAATTCTAGGCTGAAGATTGTTTTGTTTAAGAATGTTGAGGGTGGATAACCATGTTCTTCAGGTTTGGAGGGTTTCTGTTGAAAAGTCTGCTGTCATCCTAATGGCTCTGCATCTGTAGGCCAGTTGGTACTTACTCTCAACTGCTTGCAGAATTTTTTCTTTCATCTTGACTTTGGACAGGTTCATTATAATGTTCTTGGAGAGACTCTGTTTGAGTTGAGATGACCTGGGATTCGATATCCATCTGAAAGTAGTGTATTGGAGTCTCTAGTAAAACTTGGGAAGCCTCCAGTAGGGCTTCCTTTCCTTTGGGACAATCTTCTTCCCCTTCAGGAAGCCTTATTATTCATATGTTTGAGCACTTCATGGCATCTCATAGTTCTCTATGCACCTATTCTGCTTTCTCTCTCTTTTCTTCTGCTTCTTTGACTACCTGGGTTAACTCAAAAACTTTATCATTTAGATATGATCTTTCTTCTCCATGGTCTGACCTATTTTTGATACTTTCTACTGCATCTTTACATTCTCTGATTATCTCATTTTTCTTAAGCTCTACTATATCCTTTCTATATTCTACATATCTCTCATCTGTCTTTTGTTTCTGTCTTTCCATTTTCTCATCTATTCCTTTTATTGTCTTTATCATCCATATTTTAAATTCTCTTTCTGTCAAGTCCATTCATTCTTTATAGGTGGAGTCTTTTGCAGTAGCTGCCTCATGGTCTCTTGGGGGAGTTCCTCTGTTTTGGTTTTTCATGTTGCCTAAATTTTTCTGTTGTTCCTCCTCATGTGTTCTTTCTTCTCGTTTACCTCCTTGTTCTCCTTTTTATGTCTCACTTCCTCCTTTGTTTCAAAAGGAAGTCCTTGTTCTTAATGACAGTATGTTGCAATATGTTGCTGAAATACCAGGTGGTGCTGTGGCTCTTTTAGGAGCCAGAGAGCACAAGCAGTAACCTCTATAGTCCTTATTCCTAACTTAGTTGCCTTTTGTGCTTGCCTGATTGTTTCCTCAGCATTCTGACTCTGCTGGGTTGGGACCATATGGTTCACAAGAATCCTTCAGAGGCAGGTCTCACACTGCTTCCTGACTCCAGTTCTCATAGAGTGTGGGAGTCCCTCAGTATGTCCCAAGAATGAAGTTCTTATCCCAGCAAGCAGAATTAAGATGGCCATGCTTTAGGCCCCTACTAGGACCTTCTCATGACCTTCCCACAGTGGTGGCCCCCGCCACAGAGATCTTCTCAGTATGGCTGCCTCACCAGCCACTAAACCTATGCCAAATCTACTCCAACTGACATACAAATTGGTTGCTGTATACTATTTCATTTCACCCACTTTTACAAGTTTTCCACTCAATGAGCAGCTTGCCCCAACAACTAAAAAAGTCTGAAAAGGCTCCCTCCCATCCCAGACCTCTGTAAGCAGCCAGCCAATCCCAGCTGGTCACAATCATCAGATTTCCACCACTATGGATCATATGCTATATCCAGCTAATCACCTCCTCGCTGTGCTCCTTGAGCTATGACACTGGATAAGGTCCCTGTGCCAGTTATGGCTGGGTTCTTTATCCCCAGTTGTTCTAGAAGAGCTCAGTTGAACGATCCTTCTGGTCCACCATCTTGTTCCACTCTGCCCCTTGAATTATTATTATCTAGGTCAGTGTAATCCAATAGAAATATAAAGTGAACCATATATGTGATTTTTAATTTACTAATGGTCACATTTTTTAAAAGAAGAAGTAAAAAAGAAGTGATATTGTTTTAGAAAATATATTTAATATAACCCAGTACATCCAAAATATTGCCAATTCAATAGTTATCAATATAAAAATTAGTAATAAGTTATGCTCGTTTCTTTTTTTCAAGAATTTTCTAAATCTACTCTAAATTTGGCAGCACATTTCAATTCAGATATATTTTTATCTGGAATAATTGATCTATATTCAAATTTCATACAATTTATTGTGTAAAAATTAAATGTGCAAACTCAATTTGTTCCAAACATATTTTAGAGCTCTTAAACTAATCAAGTGCCAATTTTGAAATGTTTGATTAAGATGAAATAGAAATAAAAATGTAGTACTTTGCAATTGCTCTTGCTGTATTTCCAGTGCTCGACAGCTACAATAGCCAGGTGCTGCCATATTTTATTCAGTGTCTTAGATAATGGCAGACCTCAACAGAAGAAAAAGAAGATGAGCTTTAGCATCAATACTAACACGAGGCTTGCTTTGTCATGAAGGAACAGAAATTTCTAAATCTCTGAGGTATCTTTACATATCAAAAGCAAAATTTGAAGACCTGAGTATTTGATCATGACCCAATAATAGAGAGAACACAGGATAAAATGGATATACCCACCAGCCTAGGTGACGATAAGGAATACTTCTTGGTCTGGGAAGCAGGAGATCAGAGGAGAGAGAAGGTGAGAAAGGCAAATGTGCACATTTAGATGAGCATATCCTTAGGTTAGAAACTCTAGGAGGGAAGTTGGCCACTAGATAACAGAAATGCCAGAGATAACGAGAGGCTTGTACCTCATTCCTGGCTTGAAACTCCTCCTCTCAGTGTACCTCTGCAACAGGTGTCAGGTAGCAAAGAAGAGCCCAAGGACCCTGCAACAGAGCTGGAGAGGGCAGCCCACCTAGACTGTTGAAGGATGTGTTGGAGATGGTGGAATATCATCTGTGAGCCTAGATGGACCAAGTCAACAGGAGTCCCAAGGACTTCAGTAGTGGTTGTTAATAGGGCACTGATTCAGCAGGACACAAACATGGCAGTGAGGGCTGATGGGTTGTCTTTCCACTGTCGCTGTGAGGGCTTCAGGCCTCCAACTACACCCTAGAGTTGTTTTTCCAGAAGAGGGAAAGGTGAGAAACTGAGAATAGCTATTCATCTGTTCTGAATTCCTCATCTCTCAGCCTGTTCCTATTCAGATGGGTGCTCATGATGGAAACTAGAATAGCTGCAGGCGTTACACAATCTAGACTATGTTACTGCACTGAAAATTTGTGACTTAAATATACTACCATTTATTCCTTCACTACCATCCCCTCCAACTCCCATCACAGTCCTGAAAGGTCTGATTATATGAACACAAATATGTCTTATAAAGTCCACCATTGCATCACAGTTCTGTTACCCACCCCATCAGACATTTTCATGATCTGGGAATTTATGAATGTGGAGAATATCAAGAATGGGTACAATAATAGGACACTGCACCATTGGCTTTACAAAAGAACTCCCCAATTTTTTGTACAAACATTTTTTGTATGAAAGTGTCACTATAACAGTTTGCAAAATAATGTCTAGTGGAATGCCATGAGTTTCTGTTCTTGACACTATCTTCTTATTGGTGATCTGTCTGGACCTACCTAGAAACTGCATAGATGCTAACATGAAAGTTCAAAATGGTCTTGAAAGGATGTAATTTTATTTCAAAAACAATAAGAAATTTGATTTTGTTAGCACAATTTCAGGAGGCCAGGCTATGGGGAATTTGAAAGGGCATAACTTTATGTGAGGGAGTCATGGAGAATTTAGTAGTCTGCAAACACAAAATGACCAATAATGTCATTAGGTTATTTAAAACAAAAGAAACTTATTACCTTACTAGATCATTTAATCAGAATTGTCAAAACTAGAAATGAGTTTAAAGGTAATCTGATTTGAAGCTGACTATGAGATACGGACCAATGAGTAGCACTGTAGGGTACAATCCAGGAAAGTCATAGTTGTACTCTGGACTGGTCAGAGGATATGTGCCCTGGTGGGTTGAATTTTGGGAGGACTAACACATGTCAGACGCATTAGTATCTAAGTTGCTAAGGGATCTGGCCTCTAAATTCTTCCCATACTGATGGATGGAATTGAGGCTATCTAATCTGTAGAAAATAAGAGACAATTGGTAACAGAGAATGTAACAACCACCCGCAAATAATAAGTGAATGTTTTTAGGCAGAGGATTTAAAAGGGGGGGAAAGGGCAAATAGCACATGGAAAAAGTGAAAGAAGCATGAAAACAAGAAAAGGAACAAAGCTCTCCAGGTGCTATGCCAAATGCCCCGATAAAACTAATGATCACCCTTATATTTATTCCATTCACCAGGCATTGCCCACAGAATCAAGCCAGAGTCCTGGTCTCATTGTATTTTCCAGTCTGGCCTGGCTTGACCCCTGCAGTTACTCAGGATTCACTGTGGAGCAAACTTTGCCAAATTCCTTACATATGCTCTAGCATTTAATTCTCACAACACTTATGATGGCAGCCTTTTAATTGTCATGTGGGAATTTATGAATATGGAGAATATCAAGAATGGGTACAATAATAGGACACTGCACCATTGGCGTTACAAACGAACTCCCCAAATTTTTGCACAAACATTTTTTTGTACAAAAGTATCACTATAACAGTTTGCAAAGCAATGTCTAGTGGAATGTCATGAGTTTCTGTTTCTTATATATAAGGAGACCAAGGCTTAGACATGTTGAAAAACTTAAGTGACAGAGCTAGGACTTAACTCAAACTAAAATTTCTGTTTCTAAAGTGTCACAGTTATCTCCTTCTATGGAACATTTTTATAAAATTTAATGTTCATTCATTCAGACATTGAACAGATATCAATTGAGCATAGCTGTTTTCTGTGGACACTATGGTGAATGACTACAAACTTAAGTGACTTAAAACATAGATTTATCATTTAAAAGTTCTGTAGATCAGAAGTCCAACATAGTCTCTCTAGGCTAAAATGAAGTTGTCATCAGGATGGGAGCGGTGGCTCACGTCTGTAATCCTAGCACTCTGGGAGGCTGAGGCAGGTAGATTGCCTGAGCATGCAGGTTCAACACCAGCCTGAGCCGGAGCCAGACCTTGTATCTAAAAACAGCCGGGCGTTGTGGTGGGCTCCTGTATTCCCAGCTATGTGGGAGGCTGAGGCAAGAGAATTGCTTAAGCCCAGGAGTTTGAGGTGGCCGTGAGCTGTGATGCCATGGCATTCTTTGGAGGGTGACAAAGTGAGACTATCTCAAATAAAATAAAATAAAACAAAACAAAATAAATAAGATAAAATAATAAAGTTGTCATCCAGCTGCATCTCTTCAGAAGAGTCTAGGGAAAAACTTATTTCTTGCCTTCTCCAACTTGTAAAGGCTGCCTGAATTCCTTGATTTGTGTTCCCTTCCTCCATCTTCAAAGGCAGCAGCATAGCATCTTCAGATCTCTCACTGGCGACAGACAGAGAGTTTTTCCCTTTGAAGGACTCCAGTATTTAGGTAACACAGTCTCGTATTTCTAGGACAAGGGCATCTTTAGGGGCTGACATTCTCCCTATCACAAGTGGCTACTCAGTATCAGAGACTGCTCCAGGCACCATGAGATAGACAATAAAAATGAAGATATGCAAAATAATTTCAAATAGTAGTAACTACTTTCAGACAATAAAACTTCAGAAATCTACTTTCCCCCAGCATGACCTCATGTTTTATTCATTCAGTAATTTTTGAGTTCTCACTATGCAATAGGCATCTTATGCATTTCAAATACAGCAATGAATGGACTGAGTTTCTGTTCTAATGGAGTGTTCCAGTGGAACAGATAAACATACATACATACAAATTAGGACCATGATTGGAAGTAGTGACAAATGATATGAAGAAAATACTCTATTCCCTCTCCCTGTACCGTTGCATTTTTTTCTTTATTCATTCTTTTATTCAGTAATTCTAGTCTTTATTGAATAGTGCTTACTGTGTGTGAGGGGCATTGCTAAGCCCCAGCTGATGGTGAGGGAACCAGACTTGGCTTGTCCTCATTCTAGCAAAGGAAACAACGAAAATAAATAAGAACCAAACATTGGGACAAGTGTTCTAAGAGAGGACAGACAGTGCTTTGAGAGTACAGAGCAGGATAAGATCTGTCCTCCCTCGTGTCTAGGACACCTGCCCCCTACTTTGCCTCTGCCTGAGATTCTCAGGTTCTTCCTTTGGGATCTGACCTTTGAGGCCTCCTCTTTGCAGACACTTAGCTCAGCCTCTGGTGCACAGTAGGTACTTAACAAACATTTTTGTGCTTCTATTTTTATTTATTTTTATACATAGTCATAGTATTTTTTAATAAATAGAACAATGTTTTTACAATTTATCCAAAATTTCAATGTTCATTATAATCAATCAGTCAACTCCCATTATGAAATAATAAAGGTATAGTGATTAATGAGCAAACAAAAGCCCTTTATACATGTGCTGATTATTATATATATTTGTATAAGCAAAGAGAAAAAGTGTAGAAGAAAATACACCAGGGAGCAAATGTTCAGCTTCGACTTTCTCCATCTTAGTATTAGTAGATTTTTGCACTTGTGAGAATGGATGAATGGGCCAGCTATGGTGACTCAAGCCTGTAATTCCAGCACTCTGGGAGGCTAAGGTGGATGGATTGCTTGAGCTCAGAAGTTCAAAACCAGCTTGAGCAAGTGCGAGACCCCCTCTCTACTAAAAACAGATACACTGCCTGGGTGTTGTGGCAGGTGCCTGTAGTCCCAGGTACATGGGAGGCTGAGAGAGGAGGACCAATTGAACCCAGAAATTTGAGATTGCTGTGAATTATGATGCTGCCATGGCACTCTAGCCTGAGTAACAGGGTAAGACTCTCAAAAAACAAACAAACAAACAAAAAACCCAGAGAATGGATGAATGAAGACTGCTAATAATGGCTAAACAGGTTGGCCTGTAAGGTCCTGGGCATCCACTGAACCTAGAGGACTGATTAATTACCATCCTGCTCAAATTGCCCTTGTGTTTGTGTTTTATTTTAGCTACATTTTGACATCTGGTTATCCTAGATGGTTTCTTAAGTGAATTAAAAACCAAGAGAGCAGAAATAATTGATTCCTGTCCTGTATCCAACTTGCTTAATAGATTATTGTGCCATAATTTTCTCTTCTGCAAATTAGGAATGATAGACTTTCTGTAAGGATAACACAATTAGACTGGTTAAAAGGTATTTATTATATATTCATGACATACTAAAGAGTTGCTGAGCACAAATGAAAATGCTCTACGTCTTCTTTTGTGACATTTATGTCAACTTATTAAGCTCCAGAAAAATCTGTGCATTATAAAGGGTGCTGTGATCCACCCTAAAAGTTAAATCTGTAGCCATTGAAATTCCGATAACCCTTACAATTCAGGGTTATGGGAATAACGGTTCATTCCCCACTCTGGGTCTGGATGTCATGTGTGTACCTGTTGGAGTAATAGCTAAATCCCAAGCTATTCCTAACATGGAGCTTGATCATGCGTTTTCACTGTAGCCAGACTCTCTTTTGGCTCCCTAAAAACGTTGCCTGAATCAGTATTGAAATTTAGGATTCAATTCAACATTTAAGAGAAACTTCTATGGGTTACCATGTGCCTACACAGTCTGAAGAAAGAAGGGCTGGGCTGTATTGCAGATGACCTTTGGGGATGAGTGGAAGGCAAACGTTTTCCAAAGTCATACAGATTCTTTAGGTGATTGTACACACAGGCCACATAGGACAGTACTTTCTACTTATCCCTAATAACAAAGCGTGAATGTAGACGTATTTCTATGATACTGTGGTGGCCTTCTATCTCCTAACTTAAACTCCAGTCCTCTTGCATTCACTGATACATCGCTTACATTCATTGATTTCCTCCAGCCAAGAAATCAATAAAGAAATAAGAAAGGACAGTTGAGAGGTACCTCTGTGCTTTCCCCTGCTTCCTTCCCATTCCATCCTTCTTTTCTCAGCAGTGCCACCCAACCATCAAGCTTGCATGGTCTTCATAAGAGCTTCATCTGGACTTAATTTTTTCATCTATAAAATAAAGGCAATAATGATAATAATAATACCTAAATTAGAGAGCTGTTTTGAGAATTGAATGAGATAATTAACGTAAAATGCTTAAAACATTGCCTTGAACAGTGATCAGTCATTAACTGGTAGCTACAATTAATATTATTAATATTATTTAGTTACCATCACACATTTCTTTTGTCTTAACAAGGATAGGATATCTTGAGTTTTGATGGATGTGAATAAATGCAAAAGTAGAAATCATTAACCAACCTTATAAGTGTGTGAAAGTCACAAGCACAATGAATTTCACTCTCTACTCATGGGTACTCATCATTCAAGGAATTAGTTTATTAGCGGCCTCCCTGGGAATTTGAAGTGTAGTAGTATTCTAGCCTTGTTACTCATGTAGGCAGACCTCTTTAACACATTCTCTCAGAACGGCAATAGCATCATTTTCTGTTTCTCATCCCCTCTTGTTTCCTTCTCCCGAATACTTATCCTTCAAAATGAAATTGTTAAGCCCTCTAATCATAGACATAGAATCTACAGACTTCACTCTGAAAGTCAAGGACCACCATGAAGACAATCAGCTTTTATTTTTCCCTTGGAGTATTAGGACTTTAGATAGATTGCAAAAGTCTAGAACTTGGTTAGAGAGAAGCCTTGTATCACTTTAACTTTTGAAATACTCATACAGTTTCTTTTGGCAGATGAAAGGGCTTTAAACTTAGTCTAGGAAAGAAAAATAGAGAAAATATAACAATTACTAATATTACTGAAATAATTACTAAAATAATTACTGTGGACTAAAAATTTAAACACTGATGTTGGTTTACATAGGCAAATATATTGTTTATTTCACTGAAAATGACAGTCATAGGCTTATATGCATTTCTCAGTGTTTTTCTGAGTGTTTTTTCAGTGCCAGATACTCACTGACATTGATAACATAAAATCTGATTGTACTTTCAAAGTCATGTCTTTTATAATTACTCTGCTAATGATTTGAAATAATAATTGATACATTCCACTTATAGTCAACACATTTGCTGATAGAGTAATACATGGTTTAAATTATGAACAATTGAGCTATAGAATAAATCACATGGGGAAGGACCAATTTTTTCTTGAGTGTGGTGGCTCATAACTTAAAGAAATTTTATTCATAACAATCAGTGGCATTATTTATTCTTCATTATCATATGTGAAGATGCCAAAAAATATAGTATCTATTCATTATTTTCCTTTGGTTTTATTTTTTATTATCTTTATTTTATTTATTTATTTTTGAGACAGACCCTCACTCTATTGCCACAGGCTAGAGTGCTGTGGCCTCAACTTAGCTCACAGCAACTCAAACTCTTGGGTTCAAGTGATCCTCCTGCCTCAGCCTATCGAGTAGCTGGGAATATAGGCACATGCCACAACTAATTTTTCTATTGTTAGTGGACAGAGGGTCTCACTCTAACTCAGGCTGGTGTTGAACACCTCAAGTGATCCTCCTGCTTTGGCCTCCCACGGGGCTAGGATTACAGGTGTGAGCCACCCATGCCCGGCCTTGTTTTGGTTTTAGTTGACACATTTCCCTTTTTGTGCTTAAGTTTTGGGTTATCATAATTCTGGCTAATAAAATTTACTTAAAGTAATTTCTTAATTTCAGATGACAGCATAAAAGCAAACCTTGGCCCTGCATTGAACCTAAATTCTTTCTTCAAAGTAACATCTATTTGGTATAACTCCATTTTATTTTTTCTAGCTATATATATCACAGTCCTGGTTTTATCAAGTAAGCATCCTCTCAATATGCCATATACAAATGTAAACATTAAAACACCTCCTTAGTTTCCCACTTCTAACAATATTGTTGAGATTAAAAATTGAGATTAAAACCAAGAATAGGTACAGTAAAAGTGATTACAAAAAGAGTCACTGGAAATATTTGTGCTCAGTGTTCTTAGATGATTAACAGTGTTACGTGAGAATCGACCATTAATAAGAAATTGGCATATGAGATAAGTAGAATTAAAACATTGTGACTCTTGGATCCTACTTTAAGAAACTTCCATCAAAAGTCCATAACCTATAGTTAATCATTTGAACCATATAGCTACATGTATATGTCTATAGATATGTGTACACATAATAAGTATGCTGTTTGCCTATAAAGGAAATGTCTTCCTAAAACGTTATTTTTTTTATTTAATATTTCAGATGTACATTACCAACACAATCAAAGCCAAAGGAACCAGACTGGCTAAGCCAGTTCTGTGTTTGGGCTTAATGTGTCTGGCCTTTCTTACCGGACTCAACAGAGTAGCAGAGTATCGAAATCATTGGTCAGACGTGATTGCAGGCTTTCTGGTTGGAATATCTATAGCAGTGTTTCTGGTAAGTACACATTTATTTAGACATGATTGTACTTTTAATTAGTTTGCATAACCACCTATAAGGAAGCACAAGTCTGCATCACTGGATTTGTCTACATGTGACATGTCCAAGTATAACATACATACGTGTGTGTGTGTGTTAACTGTGTGTGTGTGTGTACAGGGTGGCCTTAAAGTTTGTGCACAATTTTAAATTGCACATGAACTTTATGGCCACCATATATATTATGTATGTGTGTATATATATATACACATATATATATTTACATGTATGTACATTTTTTTAACCATTCATTTTTTTCTTCCTCCCCCCATGTTCTGCCTAAAGTCAGGTTTGGGGTGAAAAATACATAAATATTTTCATATAAAATAGAAAACAGTCTTTCCCAGATGGTTTTTAAGATGGGATTGTTTACATTATTCTTAGTAAAGCATCACAAGAATGGAGAAGCATGAATCCCATGTACTCTATTTTGATATGAGGACAATTAATGATAATTAATGATACGGTGGGGTGAGGGAAGGGGAGAGCAGAGAGAGAAAGAATGAGGGAGGGATGGGGAAAGGAAGAGCAGAAAGAGGGAAGGAGCCAGGGGGGTGGGGTCTTGGGGTCTGCCACACCTTTTGAGGGCAAAACAGGGTGGCACCTTTTGAGGGCAAAACAGGGTGGTAAGAGGGACTTTACCCAACAAATGCAATCAGTGTAACATGGTTTCTTGTACCCTCAATGAATCCCCAACAATAAAAAAAAAAATGAAAAAAAAAAAAACATAAAAATAAAGATGGGGTTATTTAGATATTTTTACATTTCCTCAGGGCAGTATCTAGAGAATTGCAAAATACCCTAGTGATTCCGGGCCAGCCCTTCAGCGAGTCCCCATGTCACGCTGCTCTCTAAGGGGTTAAACCTCACCTCTGAGATGAGCCGTTCCACTTCAGTAACTAAAAATTCATGAGGACTTTCCAGGACACACAGTGTTAAATCACGTTTTACCAAGCAGCACAGAGCCCGCACAGTGACTGCTAATGAAGTGAGCGTGCCATCTGTACCCTTCTAAAATCTCCTAGGCAGATTCCCACAGGCTTTGGTCGTTGGGAAGCATGTTTTAGTTTGACTTCATTGTTCCGTGTTAAGCATGGGTATATAACATTTTGCCTAGATTAAAAAAATGTGCCAACTACCCATCAAAGTGTTTTTTTTAATTGATCCATTAGAATGTAAGAAATACTCTATTTCCATTTTGATTATCTCTAAATTGTTACTTTTATGTAACTTTCATTTCTCAGCCTTCTTTGGCTAGTCAAGAAGTAGTAAGCAAAAACCTATGCAAATGCCAAGCATGGTGACCCACGCCTGTAATCCCAGCCCTTTGGGAGGCCAAGGTGAGCGGATCCCCTAAGCTCACCAGTTCGAGGCCAGCCTGAGCTAAAGCAAAACAACATCTCTAAAAATAGCTGGGCATTGTGGCAGGCACCTGTAGTCTCAGCTACTTAGGAGGCTGAGGCAAGAGAATTGAGCCCAAGAGTTTGAGGTTGCTGTGAGCTACGATGCCATAGCAGTCTACCAGCAGTGACAAAATGATACTCTGTCTCAAAAAGAAACAAACAAAAAGAACTTATGTGAATCTTTCTAGCTTCCAAATGTTGGAGCACTGTTTACATATCAGGCATTCTAAATAAGTCATTTCCTCTAGAATCCTCTGGGATAAAGCATTGACCTTGACGTCACCTTTTCTCTGCATCCTGTGTTGCTATTTTTCTTGATATGACTCCAGTTCCCATTATTATGCAAAGAGATAAGCCCAACCTGTCTTTTCCAGAGATAATCCTCTATAGCCTCATGAAAACTGGGCTCAGACTTAGAATTTTTTCCTTACTTTTTTCCACTATAGTTGAAATAGATAAACATTTCAAAGAGCAAAACAAACAAAATAATCATAGGCAAAGTAAAGGGCATGCCAGTAGCCACGGTCTCCACTCCCTTATGTCAGGCAAATGTGTATTGGCTGCCCAGGGCCATAACACCTCACTGGCATCTCATCAGCCTTCTTGTTTAACTTCCTGTGGCGCTGATGTCTTCTTTTATTTCTGGTGCACATCTTATCAATTTTCCAGGCCAAACCCAGAAACTTGGTGCTTTCCCAGTCTGAGAATCACATGGTGATTGTGAGCTGGGGACTCTGAATGCCCCTTAAGCTGAAGACTGTCTATTTCATACAGTAATTTGAAAACCCTGATAGCCTTTTAGACACTTCCACACACTTAGGCAATGGATCTCGTGAAAACATCGTGTGCAAACCATGCCTATGAAGTACTAACCATGCAGGGATGCCTTCATTCTCAGCCATTTCTGAGCATACAGGCGTCTTTCTGTGGTTCTCAACCTTCCTAATGCCACAACTCTTTAAGACAATTCCTCGTGTTGTGGTGACCCCAACCATAAAATTTTCGTTGCTACTTCCTAACTGTAATTTTGCTACTGTTATGAATCATAATGTAAATATCTGATATGCAGGATGTATTTTCATTGGTTGCAACCCACAGGTTGAGAACAGCTGTTTTAAATGAAGCTGATAACGGCCTCCCTAAAGGATCCTTATAAAAACCTATGAAGGTCAAACAAAATAGTGCATGTTCAGTGAACGGCCACGAGAATGACCAAAATAAGTACCAGAAATGATAGTTTGTTTCCTCTGAGTCTTTTTCACCTACACAAGATTTGTGCTTTGAAAATATGTTTGCTGGAAAATAAAACCCCGGTGAAGATAGAGGAAAAAGGTCAATCAGTAGCACGGAAATAAGATGGCTCAAATTGGACCTTAGTGGCACAAAGAGGGAGGGGAAATATCCAGTGTATCCTCCAAGATATTTGGGAAATGAAATGGTTTGGAGCCTGATGGAACCAGAGGTGATGCGGGACGGGCAAGGGGAATGTTCTATGATGATTCCAAGGTTTCTCATTTAGGCAACTCAATAGAATATTTGTTTTCAGCAATGACTCCAGCCTCTGCCTTGCAATATCATGGGGTATATCCAATTACCTTGGAGTGTGTGCAAAATTCTTAAATGAATTAAAATTAAAATTAATGCTAATCTACTCCAGTCCTCGGTGTCTTGGTTATAGGAACTCACACCCTCAAGTCTCACCCAGCCTCTGTGTCTAGCATTTGCCTTTTATTCAGTCTCTTGGTTCATTCCCCACAGTAGTAATTCATTTAATTCAAATTTATTAGCACTACAAAAATATTCACGTCTTATTTCTTTGCCCTCTGACCACCATCTCTCAAGTCTAGAAATTATTGCTTCTTATTAAGTAGTAAAGCCTTCCCTGAACCATAAGTAAAATAGTTACACCTCCCTAAGGATTCCTTTCTTCTTTCTCCACTTTAGTGTTTTCCATAGTAAGTTTTAACTTTTGACAAATAACACAAATTGATTAATGTGTAAAAAATTACTATGTAACATACCACAGAAAACACTTGATTTTCTTTTGCTATCATTCCCATTTCAATGTAAGCTTGTTATACAGAAGTCCATTTGTTTGTTTTGTTCACTATGTATCCCTAGTAACTAGAAAAGGAAAATATTTGCTGAAGGAATGAATGCATGAATGGTTGGATTAAGTACTGTTTTAATTACATCCCCCCAATCCTTAAAGCAATGTTTGTCAACCTTCCTAATGCCGTGACCCTTTAATACAGTTCCTCATATTGTGGTGACCCCCAACCATAAAATTATTTTTGTTGCTACTTCATAACTGTAATTTTGCTACTGTCATGAATCATCGTGTAAAGATTTGATATGCATGATGGTCTTAGGTGACCCCTGTGAAAGGGTCATTGAATCCCCAACAGGGTTGCAACCAACAGGTTGAGAACTGCTGCCTTCAAGAGTTAAAGGAAAGCCCACGTTTAGGAAGTGGCACTGGGTATAATTTTTAGTCCTCACCTTCAATGATAATATTCAAATCTTTCACAGACTTGAGATTTGGCTCAGGTAAGTTCTAATTTCTCCAGGAAGTTTCTCTGATTAGCTGTGTCTCCCATTTTTTCCTGGATTTCTCCCATTCTCTCTATATTTCCTGTTACAATATGATAAGGAATTATATTCTGTCTTAAATCTATCACTCTTATCCTGTGTTTCAGGTTAGCGAGTAAAATACAAAACATGCTTAGCAAAATACAAAACAAATCCTACTTGAACGATAGTTGTAGATAGCTTATTATTTTATTAAAGTATCTGCTTCAAAGGACTTCCAAAAATGACACATATGACAATAATTCAAGTTTACTAAGCCACCACAATAGCTTGTCCTATATTTTAAATACATGTAAAATAATAGTTATTTGTGTGCCCTTTACTACCTTAACTTAATCCTTATAATACCTCATTGAGGAACTGTAGTTATTATACTCATTCTGCAGGATAAAAAAAAAAGGCTTGATCATTTTAAGTAACTTCCCATGTTCATAAAGTTAGTACATGAGAGAGAGCAAGACTGAGGTCAGACCTATTTGACCCCTAAGTCCATGCACTTGACCCCATGCAATAATGATGTTTCATTTGCCACAAAGGAAGAGGAAAAGTGAACACTAATGATCAGATTAATTTATTCTCTCTTCTGGGAATAAATATGAGGGTGGTGTTGATTTATAGGTATCTTTGTAGGAAGGAGTTTACAGCTCTGAAGAGACACATATATGTCAATCAAAATGTTACTGTAAATTATGTATAATTTCATGCTGAGATAGGTGCTTTCATAAAAAGAATCACAGTCTCATGAGAGAAAAAAACAAACAGAAACAAAGTGTCTCCGCTAGGAGTTGAGGGGCGGTATCCATGAGCAGGGGATGTTGAGATGAGACACAGGGCTGGGTTGAAGACTTCATCCGAAGATGGTAGAGATGGGAGGATTCCGAGAGCAGTGAGGGAAAGGGAACAGAAGCATTTGGAAACGGAGGGAAGAAGGCTGCAGAGGTGGGCCAGAGTTTTCACCTTAATAGAAATGGAAAGCCAGGCCACAAATGGCTTTAGGAGGGTGATGTGATTCAATTTAAATTTGGAAAGACCACTCTCACAGCATTGTAGAAAATAGATCGGAGGGATCAAGGTCGGCTTTAGAGGGGTAGAAAGCTGTGAGCGAATCTAGGCAAGAGGTGGTGGCGGCGGCTTAGTCCCTGGAGTTAGTTGGTGGTGGAGATAGAATGAAGCAGATATAAGAAATAGAAATATTTAGAGATCAAAATAGAAAGTCAAATTGAGCAGATTCAGTGATCAGTCATGGATAAGAGGCATAACGGATAAATCCAAGTTTTCAGCCGTGTGCCCCTCCTTTCAGTGGAGGCAAGTGTGTGTATGTTGGAGCAGGGGTGTCACCTTCCCTTGAGAGAGTCCAGGAAAAGATCAAAGTTGAAGTGGGGCCCGGGATGGACAGATCTCGGTTTAGTTCTGAATTTTTGTTGTATTTGTCATACCTTTGCCAACCGAAGAGATGAAGTTAACTTAGTGATTTACTGCAATGAGAAAACTAAGACTCAGGGACCTGTCCAAGATGATGTTATACCCAGGCAGGCCCAGGATCAAAACCCAGGTCTCCTTAATTTTTTCTTATCAGCATTTTTATGGAAATCAGTTCCATACTTACGAATGTTATCAGATGTATAAGTATGTAATATGATTCTAATGAAGTTTTGCAATTTCCCTCCTTGCAACAATTTAAATAATAAGTATCATGAAGAATATCGTTTTGCTAATAGATACTGTTTAATAAGTATCTACTATATGTTAAGCTTTTAAGGATTTTACATCTGATTTTTGAGCTGTTTCAGCTGCATTGTCCTGACCTATAATTAAGACAGAGAGATAACTGGTAAACTCTTTCAAAGAGTTTTTCATACCTAAGTAACATTAAAAAATTACACTAATTTCATAAACCCATATTAACTCTAGATGAACTTTCTTTCATCCCATTAGTTCTGTATTATGTTCATAGTTATTTCAACAAATTTACTTCAGAAAAATTATCAGTATTTTTTAATCACCCAATTTACCATTAATTTATAATACCAGTAAAAAAGGAAAGCTAAGTATATGTGTTTGTGTGTGTTTCATGGAATAGATGTGAAACATCTTGATTGTTTCGTTGTTATTGTTGGCTAAAATTTAAGATTATGTCCTTTGTATTCTAGAATAGTGGTCAGTCAGCAAACTGTAGACCAAATTTGGCCCACTGCCTATTTTTGTAAAGAGTTATATTGGAACATTGACACATTGATTCATTTGCGAACTTTCAATGGCTGCTTTTTCACCAAAGGTCAGACACAGTCGAATAGTTGTTACCGAGGCATAACCCTGCAGAGCCAAAAATATTTCCTTTCTTGCCCTCACCAGCAAAATTTGCTGACCCTATTTTGAGGGCAATCAATATCTGTCAGTCTTTGTGGGGTCATAAAGCTGGCAACATTATTTGTTAATGTGTTATTTACCTATCCACAAGCCCTTACAATTCCTTACTTTCAAGATCTTAGTGGCAGGAGTCAACTGAGGTTTCCAGTTATCATCAGGTTTTGACCTATGCTTCTAATCTCTAATTTTTCCAGGAAATGGAAGGAGAAGAAATAGATAACAATTTCTAAGGAAATATTTTTCTGATGTAAAGTCTCCTAGTATGTTATTATTTTATAGATTTGTAAATTTTATTTAAAATCCAGAGAATAACTATGATGTAATTGGCCTTGGAAAATGTTCTGTAATGAGTCCTATTAAAGTGAAGGATTTCTAATGGAGCTCTTGTGAAAGCATGCAATGTGAACATACTGTTGCATATTAAACATTTATTTTACAAAATGAATGTTAAGTTGTAACTGTAAATAAAGTCTGTACTTTGATTTATAATAAAATATAAAACCCAGAAACAGAAAACTTAAGAATGCCTTAAGAACACCACTAGTCAGCAGGGCGCCGTGGCTCACACCTGTAATCCCAGAGCTTGGGAGAGCAAGGCAGGTGGTTTGCCTGATCTCACAGGTTTGAGACCAGCCTGCCCAGAGCAAGACTTCATCTCCCTAAAAAAAAAAAAAAAAAAAAAAAGGCCAGGCATTGTGGTGGGCTGTAGTCCCAGCTATTTGAGAGGCTGACGCAAAAAACCTGCTAAAACCCAGGAGTTTGAGGTTGCTATGAGTTATGAGGCCAAGGCACTCTACCAAGGGAGACAAGGTGAGACTGTCTCAAAAAAACCCCCAACAATACCACTAGTCAATATAGAAAATAATTTTACTGGTTTGTGGAACTCATTATTTCTTAAAATATGATGCAGCAGAATCATAAACTTCTCCAGTGCCTAACTCTTAATCCTTGTTCTTCATTTACTAAATCAGAATCTTTAGGGGAGGGCTTTAGGAACATGCATTTCTTAACAGCAACTGAATTTTTATGCTCACTAAGGTATGAGAATCTCTAGTTTAGTTCAAATCTTGTCTCCTGTGGGATATAATCAATTGAAATGAGGGTCAGTTTATTTTATGTAAAGGGTCTTCTATTTCAGTAACAGCCCCAGTAAGCGGTTGTTGAAATGTCAAGTATATATGGGACACAATAATAGAAGACGAACTAGGTTAATTAAAGGGAAGCTACTAAATTAGAGACTGCCAATTGTAGAAGGTTTATTATGAATGCAATGATATTGAAGCAATAGAAAATAATTAGCATTTAAATTAAGTTGTAGGTTAGCCACATTAGGAAAAGGTTAGCTTGCTATGAATTTTTATAAGGTTATGGTGTTATTTTTGGATTGATATGAGCATTAACTATAATGCAATGAGAATTTTGGAATAATAAAACTGTCATTATTAATTGAGCTACATATTAATGGGGGAATTTTCCTGACCATAACTTCATTGGAGTAGCTATTAAAATTTATACAAGATAAATTAGATATAAAGTTACATAGTAATGTTTAAGTAAGTTTAATACTCAATTCCATGTTTGGACTTATTAAGCTCCTCGAAAGGGTGATGATTGTGTCATAGGGAACATAGTTTTGATTTAACTGCAATTGTTTTCCACAATTTTAGGTTGTATGCGTGGTGAACAATTTCAAAGGAAGACAAGCAGAAAATGAGCACATACACATGGACAATCTGGCGCCGATGCCAATGATCAGCATTCCTCGAGTAGAAAGTCCTTTGGAAAAGGTAACATCTGTACAGGTGATCCATAATTTCAGTTCTCAAATGTGATTGTCGAGAGCAAGTGAATAATTATTTCTGTGTGTATATGTGAAGAGCATCTGCACAGCCTCTGTTGATTTACTCAAACCTCAGGTTTTAATGTGGTATTTAGCAAGAATTTAGTCACTGAACAGATCACCTTAGGAAAATGCAGATCATATTTACAGGGTTCCTTTGTACCCCTCATTTGAAAGTTTACCAGGAATCCGTTTAGTACTTTGCTGTACATTTTAAATAACATTGTGTAGTGGTCTCACATGTGGGAAAAGTAAGAAGATAGCTTTACTGAGAATCTCTGCATTTTTCACAATATATATGCCATTTCTTCTATGCTTCCTTTCTATGAGAAAAGGATTATGTCCTACTACAATGCCTGCCACAAAATCAGGGCTCGATAAATATTTGCTGAATCTCAAAGTAAAAAGTTCCTTTTATTTTATTTTATTTTATTTATTTTGAGGTAAGAGTCTCTCTCTGTTGCCTAGACTAGAGTGCCATAATGTTAGCTCACAGCAACCCAGTGCCAACCTGCTGGGCTCAGGTGAGTCCTATGATTACAGGCGTGAGCCACCATGCCCAGCCTCAGTGTACAAAGTTCTGACAACAGGAATACAGCTACCAAGCTATTCCAAGGGTGAGGCTGGGCTGAATGTAGCCAGACCAGGCAGCACTTTGACTGGCAGGTTGAGACCTTCTTGAGTGTGGCAGTGAACAAATAAACCTGACCAAAACTTTCCTTTAGACTTTTGTCCACATAGAATAACATTTCCTGAATGTTGTTGTAGGTATTTGTCTTTGTAACTAAAATGATTGCTCAGAAGGTTACTAGAAACCTGTTCATTTCCACATTTTGATTGATGTCTTAGAGGAAGAGTTCAGTTTCATGCCTATCAGGTATTCAGATGGTGTGAATTTGTGAGAGATAATACACGCAATGAAAGAATAAAAACTCTTTTGGGAGACTGCAATAAGAAACAATTAATAATTAACTAGAATTAAAAGAAATGTTTTGTCATCGGATTGAAGCTCTGGTCAGAGCAACTGGGAATACTGTGTACTGACCTTGACAACACACTACTAAAGTGGGCATTGATGGAATAGTTGGCATTCAATAAATATTTCCTAAGTGAGTGAATGGATGCATCTTGACTCAATGTCATAATTAGGGGGGACTTTTGGAAGAATAAAAAAATGATTAGAGAAGAAAACTCAGGAAAGAAGCAATACCTTTCCACAAGTATCCAAAGGACTGTTATGAGAGAGAGAAGAGGTTTTCTCTGGAGCAAGTCAGAGGTCACAATTAAGACAAAAGAAGGAAAGTGAGTATAAGAAGACAAATAACATCTGGAAAGAAGAAAAAACTTTCTGAAAAATGGAATGGCACCCATAAGAGAGATGAAATTTCCTTTCACTATAGGAATAACTAACTAATGACTTATACTTTCCAGAATAACTAAATAATGACTTATCAATGATACTTTGGAGGGAATTCAAGCAGTCAGCTAAGGACAGAGGTACAAAATAATAATAATGTTACAAATACTAATAATGGCTACCATTTAATGATCATCAGTATATGTGAAGTCATGTGCTGATGGTTTATATAAATTCTATCAAAATGCATCTATGTTCTACTTTAGTCAGCTCGTGGAACAGAGTTCACATACCCATTCTAGAGGGATCTAAGAAAGAAATGAACTACTTCGTCCTCTAAGCCTTTGGATTATTTTAATTCTCTTCTACAGTGGCTTAGCTGATGTCCTATTAGAATAAATCGCCCCATTTTACAGTTAAGAAAACTGAACTTCCAGAGGGTTAGGTAAGTCTACATCATTGATCAGCAGCAGAGAAAAAATATACAATGTAGTGTTTTTCATACCTATATGATAAAATGTTTTAAAAATTGAATAATAGGTACAAAAATAGATCATGTTTAACTCAATAAATATACCCAACAATGGAATTTAGAAAAAGATCACAAATGTAAATGCAATATACAGTCATGCTAACAATTAGAGCCCTTTTTCATTTTATGTGCCTCTGAAATTACCTTTACTAATAATCACAATCCTCTGCTTTTTAACATGTTTATTTGTGTGAGGGTTCTTCCTAGCATTGCCACAAATATTTTTATATGCCATTACAGCATTCTATATGTATATTAAATGATTTTAAAATGCCTGTTGTTGATTTTATGATAGTTCATTTTTATTAACCATGTTAAAATATTAGTTGATAAAAGCAGAAATATCCTACTGGAATCTAGCAATTGCTAGAGTTGAGTGTTTTTCAACTTCTTTATTCATCTTTTTGTTGTTGCTGTTTATGACAAATGCTTGTGCTTTGCTTTTCCTCCGTAGTTAGGGAATAAAAACAGTTTGCACCTTAATTCATTCTCCCCTCTCCCCACAGTGCACTAGCCCCACACCCTGCTCTGTGCCCCGGGCCCTCGTCTGACTTTCCCTTGCTGTTCCCTGACAGTGGCTGCTGTCTCCCCACTCCCCAGAACTCACACGAACCACAGGACGATGGGGCAGCCAGGTGGTGGGAATTCATCTCAGGCCTCCTTAGGGAACTCGGCTGCTGAGAGCACGTGCACCAGCACAGGGGAGGGAGGCCACCACTTGCGGGAAGCCTAGAAGAGCTTCCTTTTCTTTTTATAAGGAGTGTTTGAGAAAATATACAGCAGTCCTTGAGTAACATCGTTTCATCTTTTCATTTCACATGTTCCATCTGACACCAATGGGAAAAAAAAAAGACTTCCAGCCAGGGCCACTGTCTGTGTGGAGTTTGCATTTCTCCCGGGTCTGGGTGGGTTTTCTTGGGGTACTCCAGTTTCTTGCCACATCCCCAAGCCCCGAATGTTAGGCAAATTGGCCACACATGGTCCCATGATGGGTGATGTTCTGGCTGGACTTGGTGCCTGCCTCGTGCCCTGAGCCCCCGGGATAGGTTTTGGCACCCACAACTCAGAACAGTTACAATTCGGTAAATCATTTTACTTGCATTTTTTGTTGTTTTTCATCCTTCTTAAATGCATGTATTTCACATTTATTTCCATGTTAATATTTAAAGTGTTGGTTCTTTATTTAGAAGTTTAGTGATATTCTTTTGACCAATAATAAGCAGCGGGATCGTAACTCTTGTTTACATTTAGCCAATGGTAAAATTGGTTTTGTAACATGCTGTTTTGCTTAAAGTCACAGTTTTCAAGAGCCTGTCAACAAAGTTAAGTGAGGGTTTACTGTATTGTTCTCATCATAGTTCCTATTGGTAAACAAGTAAATGAAAAATCCTTTGCAGTACTTTGATTTTCATAGTTGACAGTTGGAGAGAGACATTAGATCCTAAAAGCTGGACCTCCAAAGAGTAAGGGATACAGGCACACCCAACATTGTAGCTTCACTTCGTTAAGCTATCATTTTTTGGCTATCACTTTTGTGTGGAGAAATTAGGGGATTTCTTTTAGAAGTTACATGCTTATATAACCTTTTCTGTTCTAAGTACATGTTTGATAAACTATAAGCTACAGAGTAATTATAGCATGCAAGCATTCTTTATTTTTATGCCAGCATTTTATCCCTTAATTACAGGGATTTTGTCATATGGTTAATTACCATCGTTTATGAGGAAAAGTCATGATTTTTCTGAAAGCTGAGTAAATTTGAACATACATTACATTTGGCTTTTGATAAGAATTAGTCATCTGTGGAAACTGGCCCATTGTATCCCAATGTCCACTAAATTCTTTTGTTCTATTGTCTACAAACATTGGCTGTTTGTCGCATCAGATCCTGAATAGCCTACATGTACATCAGTAGTGAATTATTAAATCAATCGTGGCACATTCATGCCCTGGGCTCCCCTCCATGTTAGCGCAGTGCTCTGCTCACAGGTTCTGGAGTAGACCGGCTAGGAATTTGGGATGGTTTTGACCTTAGGCAACTCTCTCCAATGCTCAGTTTTTTCTTTCCTAACATTGACTATTATGAGTTCAATAAGCTAAGAGTAAAGCACTTAGAATAGAGTCCGGCACCTGGGAAACCCTAAATAATTGCCAATGATAATTATTATTATCATTTAACAGTCAAAATAGATGAAGTAAATCAAGATGAGGAAATTGTTTCAATATATTGTAACATTTTTAGGAAAAAACTTTATATATACATATAAAATGCATAAGCATATATATAATGAACCCAGTTATGCAAATACCACATAAGATATTTAGCTTTAGAAGGCTATAACCCAATTACAGCATAAGAATATGGGGAAAGGGGCAAGGGAGGGGAGGGGGGAGGATGGGTGGAGGGAGGGTAAATGGTGGGATCACACCTACAGTTCATCTTAGAAGGGTACAGGTGAAACCTACTAAATGCAGAATATAAATGTCTTAACACAATAACTAAGAAAATGCCATGAAGGCTATGTTAACCAGTTTGATGAAAATATTTCAGATTGTATATGAAACCAGCACATTGTATCCCATGATTGTGTTAATGCACATAGCTATGATTTAATAAAAAAGAAAAAAATATATGGAACATTTCATAACACTATCTAAAAAACATAATAATAATGCTAAAGTGCATAATGGTACTTAGTAATGAAGTGATACTTAAACACCTGTTACTTAATAATACTTATGGGTACTTAATATGTGCCAGAAACCATACTAAGTACTTCTACATATGAGCTCATTTAATCCTTAACAACCTTATAAGGTAATTATTACTATCTTTATTCCTACTTTACAAATTAATACACTGAGTCAAAGAGAAATCTGGTTACTTGTCCAAGGTTATAGCTATTAAGTGGCAGATTTTATATTTTATTTTATTTTATTTTTTATAATTTTATTGAATCATAATTGTGTACATTGGTGCAATCATAGGGCACAATGTGCTTCATATACAATCAGAAATATTTTGATCGTACTGTTACAGATAGCCTTCATGGCATTTTCTTGATCACT
>CAUYON010133417.1:0-32904 GCA_963573935.1 Arctocebus calabarensis
GGCAGTCTCACTTTATCACCCTGGGTAGAGTGCCGTGGCATCACACAGCTCATAGCAACCTCCCAACTCCTGGGCTTAGGCGATTCTCTTGCCTCAGCCTCCCAAGTAGCTGGGACTACAGGCGCCCGCCACAATGCCCAGATATGTTTTTTATTGCAGTTCAGCCAGGGCCGGGTTTGAACCCGCCACCCACAGTATATGAGGCTGGCTCCCTACTCACTTAGCCACAGGCGCCGCTCAGGATTTTTATTTTTAATTACAATTTTTTTTTAGACAGAGTCTTACTCTGTCATCCTCAGTAAAGTGCTATGGCATTATAGCTCCTGGCAACCTCAAACTCCTGGGCTCAGGTGATTCGCTTGCCTCAGCCTCCTGAGCAGCTAGGACTACAGGCAAATACCACCATGCCCTGCTAATTTTTCTATTTATAATAGAGATGGGATCTCACTTTGCTCATGCTGGTCTCAAACTCCTGACCTTAGGCAATCTACCTGCCCCAGCCTCCCATAGTGCTAGGACTGATTACAGGTGTGAGCCACCATGCCAGCCTAGATCTCAGCTTCCCCCATCTGCAAAAGGGGGGACAATAATAGTGCCTGCCACCTAGTGTTATAGTGAAAATTAAATTACTTAAATGCAGGTAAAACACTTAGAATATGCTTAGCTCAAATACTTGGTAAACACTAGATGGTATTGTACTTACTACATTTCATTCAGTAAGTATAATAGGAACTGCTAAGTAAATAGCTGCTTAGTAAATCTTAGGTCGTATCCTCCTCTTGAAGGATCTAATCATTGTACAGGAACTATACAAAGAACTCTAAGACAGGACAGTTTGTAAGTACTACAAAAGAATTATTGTGTTGGGAAGCTACAAGGGGCAGGGAAGGAGTGGAATGAAAGAAGGATTTCTTGGAAGAGATATTTGAAGTGTAGCTTGAAGAATGACCAAAATTTCAACAAGCACAGGTGAGAAAGGAGGCTAAGACAGGTAGGTAGGAGCATGTTCAGCGGTTGCCAAACACAGACTGTGCTCAGAAAAGAGTGAATGATTCCATTTCATAGGGTTAGAGTGGTGATAGAAGATTTGCAAATTGATGCCAGGCTTGAATAGTAACCCATAGTTCTTTAATATTTAATAGATGGGGGTGGTGCCTGTGGCTCAGTCAGTAAGGCGCCGGCCCCATATACCAAGGGTGGCATGTTCAAACTCAGCCCTGACCGAACTGCAACAACAAAAAAAATAGCTGGGTGTTGTGGTGGGCGTCTGTGGTCCCAACTACTCGGGAGGTTGAGGCAAGAGAATCGCCTAAGCCCAGGAGTTGGAAGTTGCTGTGAGCTGTGTGACGCCACGGTACCGTACGGAGGGCGATAAAGTGAGACTTTTGTCTCTACAAAACATAATAATAATAATATTTATAGATGGGCAATACTGTTTTTTAAGGATGCATATTCAGAAGTGTATGGACACCTTCCTTTGATTTTTTTTGCCCTACCAAAAGCCTACCAGTGACATTCCCAATGATAGGACCCTTATTTGGGACATTTCCTAAATGCAACTATGGAATGATCCATCCAGTGTATGTTAGACGGAATATCTGTTTATCAGTCTCAATTTCTTTTTTTTTAATGTGATTGGTACTCACATTTAATGCTACTCAGGAGGCTGAGGCAAGGGGATTGCTTGAGGCCAAGAGTTTGAGGTTGCTGTGAGGTATAACCTCCTGAGTAGCTGGGACCACTGGTCCTCAGTAGAGTACTATGCCGTCATCACTCACAGCAACCTCAAACACCTGGCCTCAGTTGATTCTCTTGCCTCAGCCTCCCTGGTAGCTGGGACCACAGGAGCCTACCACATTGCTGTTTTTATTTTTACTTTATTTTATTTATTTCTTTTTGAAACAGAGTCTCACTATGTTGCTCTCAGTAGAGTGCAGTGGTGTCACAGCTCACAGCAACCTCAAATTCTCTTTTTTTTTTTGAGGCAGAGTCTCACTATGTCACCCTTGGTAGACTGCTGTGGCATCACAGCTCATAGCAACCTCCAACTCTTGGTTTTAAGCAATTTTCTTGCCTCAGCCTCCCAAGTAGCTGGAACTACAGGTACCTGCCACAATGCCCAGCTATTTTTTTTGTTGCAGTTGTTTAGATGGTCTGGGCTGGGTTGGAACCCGCCACCCTTGGTGTATGTGGCTGGTGCCCTAACCACTGTGCTACTGGCACCAAGCCAGCAAACTCAAACTCTTGAGTTTTTGATTTCTTGCTTAATCCCCAAATGACATTTATTCCTAATTTTTTTTGTGGAGACAGGGTCTTGCTCTGTTGCCCTAGACTAGTTTCAAACTCCTGGCCTCAAATTATCAAAGTGTTGGGATTACATGTGAGCCACTGTGCCCTGTCTTATTAACAATTTTAGGTGTTTGAACAGCCACCCTGTAATATTTTTCTTAATTCTTGTGATGTTAAATTAACCAGTCTTGAGTTCCCACACTGTGCCCTGCCCCACGCTAGGAAAGCTGAACATGAAAAGTAAACAGTTTCACTGTCACTGTAATCACTTACAAGACATGCAGAAAAATAAAGGTGGGCTCTTTCTTATTTAGCTTTCTTTCACCCGAAGCCAGAAACAGGATAAAAATCCCAAACAAACAAACAATATCTCTCTGAGCATACCGAGGCCTTCTGAGGCCATCAGTATAAATAACCGTTCATTTGGCATACTGGCTCACACACAAAAGGGTATCAGGTTTCTTACTGCAGTATTGCTCATACTAGCAAAAATTAAAAGCAAACTAAAGCTCCAATCAACAGGAAACTGGTTAAATAAACAAGATACGAGATAATGAATTATACAACTGTTAAAAAATAAAGACTCTCTTAATGTACTGATATGGAATATCCAAGGTATAATCTCCAAGATATCTAAGTACAAATCTATGGGCAAAAAGCAAGGTGCAGAAGTTTGTATGGTATGCTACAATTAGTCTCATGCTTAGAATACCTTACACACATACTTAGAATGGCCCTGGAAACTTAAGAACCTGGTAACATTGGTTGCTTTTATGAAGGTGAACTGGAAGTATAAGGGACAGAAGATAATTCATTGTATACCCATTTAAATTCTGAGCTGTGTTGCTATACTATTTTTTAAAATATAAAATTAAAAACAAAAGATTTTTAATTCAAGGTCATGGAGTCAAGAATTCAAAATTGTATGCTTCATCACTCCCTACTAAAAGATTTTTAAGAAATTTGTGGTTTGAACTGACCATTCTAAATGTTTGACTACCTTTTATGTATTAAATTATTAATCAGTTTTTCCATCATTAATAATTAATACTTAACATTGGTCAAGATATTTGGAACTCAATCCCCTTAACATGTCAATGATTGTGAATTGTTTTTTATTACCATTCACAAGTTACTATATCTCTACCTTTCCACAGCAGAAAAACATCATATTGTTATTTCTAAAACATTTTGTTATTTCTAGAAGAATCCCTAGGCTCCGTCCTTCTCCAGAAAAGTGCTGCCCTCTGCTGTCTCTCATAATAATGACAATTGGAAAATTTCCTCCATTTTGTAGTAGGGTGGGTCTGTTGGACTAAATACAGCAGAACATTCATAGCTGACCACCTCTCTACATCGACCACTTTAAGTTGACCTACTCATCATAGATCAGACATGCACCACATGTATGTATCAGCACAGCAGACCTACTCCCTTCTGTTGACCATGACCAGTTTGTTACAGTCCTTTGGGTGGTCTGTAGGAAAGGAATATTCATGACCCTGATAAAGAGTACAGCCATCTTGTGAGGACGGCAAGTGAAAGAAAGCAAGTCAAATGGCACGATGGCAGCAACCCCTCCCCACGGTCCTGGAATGCTTCAAGGCCAGGGATCCCTGGAAACATCAGAACGAGCTGACACTAGAAATAAAACCCCGTACAAAGGTGCAAAGAAGATGAACATTTCTGCATTAGTCCCTGACACATTCACTCTGCAGAAAAAGATGACTTCCTTCACCTCTCATAACCCCCTCTGGCATTCCAATTAGACTAATAAAAGTCTCTTGGGGAGAACGAGGGAGGGAGGGGGATTGGTGTGCCCCTACCAAATTTGCACAATGTAAGGGTATATGGCACACCGCCTGAAAGCAGGACACAGGTTCAACGGGGACCTTACCTAACAAATGTAAAGATTGTAACCTAGTCATTTGTACCCTCATATTAATTAGAAAAAAAGAAGTCTCTAGACTCCACTCTGCTATTTCTTTTGTTGTTATTGTTGTCGAGACAGAGTCCCACCCTACTCCCTGAGCAGAGTGCAATGGCGTCATAGCTCACTGCGACCTCAGGCTGTGGGCATCCCGCTGCTGCAGCCTCCGAAGCCGCTGGGATTTTAGGCATTGCCGGGCTCCCGGCTGGTTTATTTCTTTGTTTTTTTTTGAGTCGGGGTCTCACTCTCGCTCAGGCAAGTCTCCCTCCTCAGCTTCCCAGTGCTGTGATTACAGGCATGAGCCATGGCACCCAGCCAGTCTGCTATTTTCTATCTAATAAAGCCTTTTCCTTAATCCCTGGGTTGGCCTCCTCGCCTTCTTGTGCACCCTCACCTAGACTCTACCCCTAAACCTCTTATGGCCAACTTACAGAGGTTCTACTGTATTGCTTAGAGATCTTATATAACAATTTATAGGATGAAATACATTATCTTTCTTGTTTTTTGTGAGTGCTTGTGGCCTCATCTTAGTTCACAGATGCGAAGCCAGGACTACAGGCACGCATAATGCCTGGCTAATTTTTCTGTTTTAAGAGAGACCAGTCTCACTGTTGTTTAGGCTCATCTCCAACTCCTTTAACACAGCAATTCACCAGCCCCAGCCTCCCAAATTGCCAGGATTACAGGAATGAGCCATTTTCTGGCCTATTTTCTTCCTTTAGAGACAGACTAAAATGTAGCAGTATCATCCTAGTTCATTGCAATCTCAAACTCCTGGCCTCAAGTGATCTTCTTGCATCAATTTCTCAAAGTGCTAGGATTATAAAGATAAGCCAAGGCACCCAGCCTTGTCATCTTTATAACCAAACCAGTTTCCCATATTCAGGGTAGTCACAACATAAAATCAGATTGAAAGGAAATAACATTGATCCTATGACAAAATTGATCTAAAAATATCATTCAATGCCTTTAGCCCTTATTTACAAAATACGACAGACCTTCAGAGATTGGCAATTTCTATACTCTACTTTTGCAAATAGTGTAAAAAAAAAAAAAATCAAATGTTAGATACATCCCCAATTGTTAAGATGCAGCTGTTTCCAAGGAATAGCAACTATCTGGACTATCACTTAACATACTAACCTCACCTCAGTATTTACTCGCAGCATTGGGGTCTGTCAGATTTCCAAATTCAAAGCTAAGTATCCCACCTCCATACTCAAGTACCTTCTGAACCCTTACATCAAAGTTTATCTGGGAAGTAACTGTTAACATACATAATCACCTCCCAGGACATGCTACTTAGTCACAGTGCCAGCATTTAAGTTTTACCTTTACATGAAGACCCTTAACTTTAAATTTGCAACATCTATAACCACCATTAATAAGTGGTTGTAATTCATGACAAGTTCTGGGGAGCTGTCCCTAACCGAACTTCCCTCCTCTGGATTAGGCTGCCCCTAGTATCCTTACACATTTCCTTATCTCCTAATGGCTAATAACATTTCCAAGGGAGAATGAGACTTATTTTTTAGTCAAAGGCAGCACTGGGTTACAACAAATAACACCACCAGCAGCGTGCGGAGGGATCACTAAGAGCACGGAATTGCACTATAATTGCTAAATGTCCAAAGAGAATGCAGAACCAAATTGTTATTTCCTCAGGAATTACATATCCATTACTTTCCCTCTAAATGAAAGGAATATATATACCCCCCATCAAACAGATTCAAAAGGCAAGAAGGGTTATCTTTCAAGCTTTTATTTAAGTGCAGATGGATCTTAGATCTTGTTGAAAGCAGCCACATCCATAGACTGCACATAATCCTCAAAAGCAGTGATCCGTTCCTCCAGCATATCAGTTCCTACTTTGTCATCTTCAACTACACACTGTATTTGAAGTTTTTTAATTCCATATCCCACTGGAACTAGTTTAGCTAAAAAGAACATTAAGAAAAATCTTAGTTAGAAAAATCCTATTGATTGGCAAAGGTTAAAACTGAATATAAATTCCAGATGTCAGTTTCAAAAAAAAAAGCAAAGACTAAACTCACAGGATCCCCAGACCAAGCCGTCTGCTTGAATGCTTCTGACACACTCCTCTAATTTTGCCATATCTGTCTCATCATCCCAAGGTTTCACATCTAGTAAGATGGAAGACTTGGCAACAAGAACAGGTTCTAACAACAAAAAAGAAACATTATTCAAATACCACATTGTATTTTTTCACGCTACTTCAAGACACTCGACAAATCTTAATTTGTTTTAAAACAGTCCGTCTCCTTAGTCAAACAAAACTGCAGACCACATCTTCTGTCTGTCACACGTATACCCACTTTCTGTTTTGCTAAGAAAGAGGTGTTTAACTGTGTTAACAGTTTCTTTCCCACAGAGGAATGCCACAACTGTTATATAAGAACAGCTGCAGACCAGTAGCTGTGGAATTTTTATCAAGAACCTCTACATAATGTTTTAAAATACTGACCTAATCCAACAAATGTGTTAGAGGTTACTCTGGGGCTAAGTTTTGAAAAAGATTACTCTCATTACTATGAAATGAAGTTAAACACAAATTATAAAATGACCTACTTTTGGCTTTCTTTGATTCATACTGTGCAAGACGTTCTTCCCTTAGTCTCTTTGCTTCTTCACTTTCCTGAAAGAAAAATTTTAATACATTTCGAAAAGCTGGTGGTTCTTTTGTTTACAGCTTGCAAGGTCATCACAAAAAAGTCCAGCTTTATCAGAAAAAAGCAAATCCATCACGAGCTCAGCCGAAAGATGGTGATTTGATTTTATTCATCATGGAACCAGTGAGGATGTTTAAAAGGCAGATGAAAGTGAAGCTGCATTCAAATCCAGCAAATTTGGTTATGGAGACCATGCTTACACACAACATCCTTCCTACCAATTTATAATCTTATAAACGATGCCTTACCTCTTCATCATCAGATCCAAAGAGATCAATGTCGTCGTCATCTTTACCATCTGTAGCTCCATTTCCTGTAGTGTCTTCCACATCAGCTGGGCCATACTTGCCCAACGCTTTCTTCACTCCTGGCAGGCTTGAAATAAATCAAATTTGGCCACCATTAGGTTGATGTAACGTTCTTTTCTAGACAATACATGAAAACTTGCTTCCACCTCTATTTACCACCAGATCCCTTTCATAGAAAAAATTACCCTGGGTGGCGCCTGTGGCTCAAAGGAGTAGGGCGCCAGTCCCATATGCCAGAGGTGGTGGGTTCAAACCCAACCCCGGCCAAAAACCACACACACACACACAAAATTACCCTTTAACACACTCCCAGGTAAATACTTTTATATATTCAACTCCTCACCCAACAAACATTAGTATCAGGTCAGACGTTATATTCAATACTCACTATGATTTACTCTTTCAGTATGAAAATTTCTGTTTGAGATTTCATTAAGTATGCTCAGTTCCATTCTTAGTGACCTGCTGTCCACTTCCCCAAACTTCCACCCTTGTTGGATGTTTCAGAAGAATGGCCAAGGACTGAATGAATGCGCCACCCTCTCACCCCAGAGGTGGCCCCCCCAGGTCAAGGTCCAGGCACATTGGCAGGGATCAGGGTGGGGAAAAGTTGAAATGCTGTTGTCCATGTTCTACCTGTTCTGTGAAAAAATGGAGGACTTCAGTCTCTTGGCCGTCCAAGACCACAAAGAAATTTACCTTACAATATCCCCAAACTAAAGTAGCCTGGATTCAATTTTGTCATGTGAAAATAGTGACAAAGCTTCACACACAGCAGTCTGGGTCTTCAGATACAAAGTTCGTTTTACCTGGCCTTTTCCTTTTCATAAGACTTGATGTGATTATACCAACGTAAGGCATGACACAAGTCGGCAGGCGGGGGGCCGGAGACTGCTTCAAACACTGCCACATCTGCTTGTGATGGCACATACCTAACGAAGACACAAAAGTTACAAACGCCTTTAAAAAACATCAGCAAACAAATGACAAACGCCGTTATCTCTCACATTCATTAGCGGGAACTCCGGTAGGGTTACCTAAGCTGCTTTAAGGTTTTTTTGTTGTTTGTATAAGCTCCTTAAAATCAGAGACCATCTGTTTGTGTCGCTGCGCTATTCTGAGTAATGCCGGCCACTTAGCAGATTCAAAGCTTGTAATCGCTAACGTAGCTCTCCCTTTAGGGCAACTTCCCTCGAAGGCCCCTTCGCGGGGGCCAGGCTTGCAGGGCACCGGTCCCCTGGGGACGGGAAAGCGGCGCTTCCACCTGCCCCTGGAGGGCCCTACGGCCCGGCCTCCACGGAGTCGGAGGCCGCGCCACGTGGCCCCGGCCCGAGCCCGGGCCGCTCTCTCGCCGCCCCGTCCGCTCACCCCTCAATGTAGCTCTTGTCCGCCAGGTAATCGTTGAGCACCTGGAGGCCGGCGGGGCTTTTCAGGTCTCCGAAACCCATAGCGCCGGCTATACCGAGAGCTGGGCAGCAGCGGAAGAAAAGAGCGCAAATAGGTAGCGCCCGGCGCTAAGAGAGGAGAAAGAGCGAAACCACGCCGGAAAACTCCTTATATAGAGACGGAGGCGTGCCCCTACACCACACCCGGCCGAAGGTTAAAGGTTAAAGTACGTTCGCATTGTCACTCCACGTAAAAATTAGAGGCTTTGGATTAAACGGCCCAGGAGTTGTTCCGGACTTTTCGTTCAGTTTCGAGATAAATTAATAGAAGCGGCATTTCTTAAGTTCGTATTTCCTCCGCTCCCGAAGATGACGGGAACCGCCCCTTAGAAAGCCGGAGACGACCGAAGGCGTTCGGCTTCAGGGCTCCGGCCACTTCCGGCGGAACTGCGGATTCAAGTTGCCCTCCCCGCCTCCTCCCTGCGCTCCGCCGCCCGCCCCGCCTTCTGTCGGGCTGACGGAAATTGCCGAATTCAGCCTAATCGGAAAATTGTAGCTCTGAGGTTCTAGTCCCTTCTGGCTTTCCGTTCTTCAGGCCCGGCTGACGAAGCTGAGGCCGCCATATTGAATGAACGACCCGGCTTCAGAGGGGGTTGTGGCCCGGAAGATTTAGCCCCGGAACCCGAGCGGCTCCAGCGACAGGGTGAGATCGTGGTGTTTGGATGTGAAGGCTGAGGTCTTCGGCCACTGGTTTATTTCTTGACAAGACTGTTTCCTTTGGCCCAGGTAACTCATTCTCCACTTGTCCTTGACTGGGCGCCGCCCCCCGCTCCGCCGCCTCGGAATCCCCTGAACCGGCAGGTGAGGGCTGTTAGCTTTGATCACAGGTCTGAGCCAGCCGAGCAGGAGCGGGAGGATCGGCAGGTCCGGCCACGCGGTCCGAATGCAGGCTTGCATTTTCTTCCCTCTGCAAGAAAAGGCGGGTCTATGGGTGACCTGGGCCTAAAGACGGAGCATCCTCCCCCATTTCACCGACCTGGTAGTACATCATTGTTCGGTCGCAGTTGCTTTAGCAGTCGTTCATTCCTCCGATCTTTTTACATTTTCTTTTGACCATTGACCGCTTTGAGTAGCACTTTTTATTCCTTTCACTGATGGAGATGAGAAAAAGGGACTTGAAAAAAGTTCGCTCAAGGTCGCGCTGCGAATCAGGAAGCATTGTTTACAAGTTTTGAGGATCTAATGCAAAATTGTGGATCAGATGCACCTCTGTTTACACACGAATAGAGAATATAGTAAATGAAAAGTGAATTGTTTCTGATGAATGAACATTCAGTTGTGTTTTGCCAGTGTTCTTACTTTCACGGAGGGGTGCATCTTTAAAGAGGTCTCTATAAATTGGACCAGAGGTTGGAGATTCAATTCACTTAACAGATAGTTATTGAAGGAGTCAGAAATGAGTCCAGAAAGAAGAATAATATGGGTAATATGACTGGGGAGTAGTCTGGAAACTTTCGATAGGCCGGTCAAGGAAAGTCTCCTTGAGAAAAGGCAGTTAGCCAACATTTGAAGGATGAGAAGGGACCAGAAGGATCTGTGGGAAAGCATTTGATTGAGGCGATAGACCAGCATGGAATTCCAGTAACCTGTTAGGAAGCTATTGAAATAGTCCAGGCAACAGGTGGTGGTGTCTTGGGATAAGCGGTACCATGGAGGAGAAATGAGTAGGTGGATGTAGGATGCATGGTGGAGGAGGTGCAGTTGTGTATACGGAGAAATGTCCAATCTTGCTTTAGAAGTGATTGTTAATTGGCTTGGCACCTGTGGCTCAACGGACTAAGGCGCCAGCCACGTACACCTGAGCAGGCGGGTTCGTATCCAGCCCTAGGGCTCGCCAAACAACAATGACTGCTGCAACCAGAAAATGGCCGGGCGTTGTGGCGGGCGCCTGTAGTCCCAGCTACTTGGGAGGCAGAGGCAAGAGACTCGCTTGAGCCCAGGAATTCGAGATTGCTGTGAGCTGTGATGCCATGGCACTCTACCCAGGGTGACAGCTTGGGTAGAGGCTCTGTCTCAAAAAAAAAAAAAAAAAAGAAATATTATGCTACCTGGATCCAGGAAAATATGGCATGGAGCATTTGCTTAATCTTCATAAAAATCAATGAAGTGAGTGCTGTCATAAGCTCCCACTTTATAGACATGAGATCTGAGGTTCCAAGAGGTGAATCTCCCCAGGGTCACTCAGATAGGTGACAGAGCTGAAACTGAGCCTAAATTTGATGACTCAAGCAGTCAACAAATTACGTGGACTGAAGCCAGGGGCTAGTTGGCCATGATCTGGTTTCAGCCGAGACCTTGTAGCCATATCTGAAATCTGCTGGATGTAAATGCCAATGGCAAGTTTTCTACCTTGCCTTTCTGCGTCAATCAGGCTACTGCAGAGACCCTCCAGATTCTCTGTCATTCCATAGAACCATAGGGAATCCATTGACTTGAGATGCCTGCACCAGCTAGCAGCTCTTTGAAGCGCCTGCAACATCAACGCAGCCTGTGTTTGCTAATGCCGATCCAGAACCATAAGTCTTGCATCTAAATTGACTAGAGATGTATAACTCTGAATACTCATACACTGGGCCTAATTGTTTAAAAATAACAAATCCCTCAATGCCATTTAATGTCTCAGTTAAAATCAAAAGATGTCAATGGGGATGATGTTCCCTTCATTCTTCAAAGGACCCTGGAGGACACACTAAAATGCACTTACAAATGACATCCAACCATCTTGCAAAGACTAACCATGGGTAAGGATGCCCTTCGAGACACATGCTGGTTCTCCACGGAAGTCTGAAGTATCAGTTTTTCAGAGAATATATGCTTGGAACTTTTATTTTCCTTTCTGAAATCAAACCAACGTGGCCAATGAATAAGCTCCAGGGCTTCCCAGAGTCTTCCTACCACTCTAAAGAGCAACTGTGCTGTTTAATGAAAGGACAAAATAACAGTGGATGTTCTAAGTTACTGGGTCTTAACTTTGGCTGCACATTGGAGATAACTGGGAATTTTGAAAAGCTACAAATGCTCAGGCACACGCCCAGAGATTCTGACTTCATTGGTGTGGGGTTCAGCCTGAGTAGTAGGACTTTTTAAATATTCCCCCTATGGTTCTAACGTGTAGAAAGCTAAGAGCCTCTTCCTGAGGCGAGAAGTCACCTAAACCTTTGATCTCTATTGGCCACTGATGGGAATAAGGTAGGCATTTTTCCAAGTTTAATTTGATTTTATTATTAGTCTATTTTCCACTTTCTTCTAATACAATTATACTACGTATTGGCTATCAAAGCGGCTTGCAAATATCAGGTAGAAATATCACGTAGAAATATGATAACTTGATAACTTTAAGTACAATTCCACATGTGTCATTGGATCAGTTGGCCCAATTCCTTATGGGCCACTGCAGTCATTTGTGAAGCATCATAAAATTTTAGTGCAGAGTTAATTTGCCTTCAAGATTTATAGTGAACATTAAGTGGTGTAAAAAAATTAACTTCAGGCTCGGTGCCTGTGGCTCAACAGGCTAGGGCACCAGCCACATACACCTGAGTTGGCGGGTTCGAATCCAGCCCTGGCCCGCCAAACAACAATGACGGCTGCAACCAAAAAATGGTCGAGCGTTGTGGCGGGCGCCTGTAGTCCCAGCTACTTGGGAGGCAGAGGCAGGAGACTCTCTTGAGCCCAGGAATTGGAGGTTGCTGTGAGCTGTGATGCCACAGCACTCTATCCAGGGTGACAGCTTGAGACTCGGTCTCAAAAAAAAAAAGATTAACTTCAAAAAACGTAAATACACATAATTGTCAAAAATGACTCCCGGGACATTAATAAGCACTAAATGAGTGTGGGAAAAATATATAGTAAATTTTGGATGAGACTCTCTTGAAATCAAACTTGTCAATTGAATGAGGTCCATAAACCTCATCAAATTTTCTAGAAAACATATCATTTGACGAGAATTGTAAAGTTTATTTTTCAATCTGACAGTTTTTGACAACACCAAACGCAGGCCACCTGCTATATCTAGACACTGTAGAATGTAATTATAGAAATAGTAACATTACTTTAAAACTCTGAACACGAAAAGTTACAACTAATATTGAACTTGAAGCTTCTAGTAGTATGTTAAGCTCAAGCCCCTGACTCTAGCCTCTGACCCAGTATGTGAGGGAGGAGAATTTGTCTTTCCCACAGAAATAGCAAAGTAACGACATTTCCCTCCCGTTTTATCTCCAACCCTGTTTCTGGCAGGGTCTGAAAGTAATATTCCAGTTCAATTTCTAACTCGGAATTTTCATGTTTACCTGTTCAAATGAATAAGATCGTCACCACATTTTTTTCTACCATATTTGATTTTCAAAATTTATGAGACTGTATGTGTGTATGTACACATGCACACACATATACACAGAACGCTATGTACGACATATATATATATGATGACCGGGGTTTCATTCTCATTCCTTTATGCTAATGTACACACAAATCAAAGATCACACCAGGCCACTTTGCCTACACTTAGAGTTGTTTCAACACTTAAGTTTTAGACTTATTTGCCTGCTCATTACTATCTTTCTTTACAGCATTTGCTACCAACCCCGATTTGGGGGCCAGAAATCATATATTTTGTTGGAAAGCTTTCATAAAACAAAAGGAGTGGCTTACCACTTTTCTGTTGATGTCCTTTGTCATTTCCCATTCCATAACTCACAGCAGCCTCAAGTGGTACCCTCCGTGCAGGAGGCAGCTGAGAAGAGAAACTGGCTGACTTCCTGAAATAGGTCACTTTACCATCAGCAAAACCTAGCATGTGGTTTGCAGAAGTTTATGTGGAAAGAAGGGAACTTGTGATTTCTTAACTGTTGCCAACTCATTTATTGACTCTGCTTTAAAATTGCGAGAAAGTTATTTATAAAATGATTTAACTATAACCCAAGCCAGATGTATACGGTTTGTTTTTGTGAGTTTGAGCTTATTTGTGGGGTAGGAGGAAGAACATGGGGCCATTTTTCCTTTTACTGAGAAAACTTTAGTGTATTCTTAAAAAAAAAAAACTTTAACACAAATTTGTCCTCAATTTAAGATTTCCCCAACTCATTTTTTTCTTGTATAGTCCACGGATGTGGGCAAATAACACAGGCCTTGCCTCATCTCCGTTGTACAAGTTTCCGAGATAACACACAGCTCAGGTGGGTGGGAGTCTCCCTCCAGGCTGTGGCTGAAAGTCGGTGTCTTTCTCCTGGGTGTCCCTGCATTCCACCCAGCACCTGACATGTAGTACAGGCTCAATAAATGTTCATGGAATAAATGGGTTAGCGAATAGGCGATGTGCATTCGTGAAGCTGGAAAATTTAATTTTCCTGACTTGGTCTGCTAAGTGAATTAGATTCCAAATTCTTAGATGAGGGCCTTAAAAGGATTAGCCGAGAGTGAAGGTCAACAGACTGCAGCCTTAAAACCAAATCTGGAAAAGAAGCGATAAAGAACAGATGTGCAATGTATTTGATGATATTGGAATTTAATGATATCGAAATACTAGCTCTAAACTCCAATTATGTAAAACGTTACCACCTCCACAAATAATTCCATTCTCTCATTATTAGACTGCAAAATGTTATTACCACCACAACTAATTTCATTTTTCTCATTTTAGACCCTTACTGCAAAAAACTACCCTCAATTATTATATTTTGAATTTTGTTAATTAAATAATTGTGGGAATGTATTTTTCTCTTACTATGTAAGTGCCTACATAATACCCCATATTGGCTTTGGCCTATAAAACCCAGAATATTTACCATCTGGCCTTTTACAGAAAAAGTTTGCTGGGCAGGTGCAGGGGCTCACGCCTGCAATCCAAGCACTCTGAGAGGCTGAGGTGGGTAGATTGCTTGAGCTCAGGTGTTTGAGACCAGCCTGAGCAAGACGGAGGCCCTATCTCTAAAAATAGCCTGGTGTTGTGGCAGGCGCTTGTACTCCCACCTACTCGGGAGAGAATCACTTGAGCCCAAGAGTCTGAGATTGCTGTGAGCTATGACTCTACGACACTCTACCAAGGGTGACAGAGTAAGACTCTGTCTCAAAAAAAAAAAAAAAGAGAGATATAATGTGTTTTATCTTGCCTTATACCCCTAGGATGGGAGGAAATAACGTTGGGGATAGGGTGGGCAGGGGGCGACATTCATCTATGTATGAACTGTGGAACACTTTGTTGGGAAGGACAGCCTGTCAACAGTCACAGAGTGGCCATTCTTGGATTGATCTCTAACAACCAGTCCTTACGGCAATTCAAGATGTGATGTAAGGTTTGGGAAATGATCCCCATGCCATCAGAGTGCAGTGCCCACCATTGTGGGAGAAGCATCACGATCATGAGCTCGAAGACCTCAGCCGGTGGCCTCCCAGTCTCTGGGTTTCCCTTGAAACATTTGCTCAGAAATAAAATAAAGGCAATAAGGAAAAATGACCTCCAATGTAGACTACATGATGCTCCTCGGGACAGGAGAGTTTATCAGCCTTCCCAGAAAAGCCAGACGTAGATGGTCTGCCTGCTGTGACGCAGTGTGTCAGCCAATTACAGACCAGTCAACTGGGATCACTTAACACACGCTTGGGGCGGCACCTGTGGCTCAAGGAGTAGGGTGCCGGCCCCATATACTGCAGGTGGTGGGTTCAAACCTGGCCCCAGCCAAAAAATAAATAAATAAAGCATGCTTGTGTGTGTGTATATATATGTTATATATGGTGTTCTGTGTATATACACATACAGTCTAAGGCAGTGATTTTCAACCTCTGTGCCACGGCACAGTAGTGCAACATGAGAGGATCTCAGGTGTGCTGTGAAAAATTTTAAAAATAATTAATTAAATTATCTTCAAAAGAAATTCAAAGCCCAATGGGTATATTCTTGTTTTTACTCCTTTTTCTGGTCAACATAATTTATTTATTTATTTATTTTATTTTATTATTTTCTTTGAGACAGAGCCTCAAGCTGTCACCCTAGGTAGAGTGTTGTGGCATTACAGCTCACAGCAACCTCCAATTCCTGGGCTCAAGTGAGTCTCCTGCCTCCGCCTCCCAAGGAGCTGGGATTGCAGGTGCCCGCCACAACGCCCGGCCATTTTTGTTTTGGTTGCAGCCGTCATTGTTGTTTGGCGGGCCCAGGCTGGATTCGAACCTGCCAGCTTAGGTGTAGGTGGCTGGCGCCTTAGCCCGCTGAGCCACAGGTGCCGAGCCTGGTCAACATAATTTAAACGTGCCGAGGAAGTTTAACTAAAGGTTCAAGTGTGCTGTGAGATAAAAAATCGTAAAACACTGGACTAATGTGTATGCTGGCAAACTCATAAAAAAGAGCTATGGGTCACATCAAATGAGCCTTCTCAGTTTTCCCCCCACAACCAGTATCATAAGAGGTAAAATGAAAATGGAATCGACATTGGGTCGGGAAGGTCACTGTGAGCTGCAAGCTCCTCCCATGTGGAAGGTGGCCAGGTCTCTTCCCTTGTCCTGCCCTGCACTGCCCTGTGAGGCCCAACATCCCAGGTAACCTCCTAGACTACTTTTTCCTTGTCCTTCCCCCTGCCATGCATGCTGACACAGATCTTTTTTTTTGTTTGTTTTGAGACAGAGCCTCAAGCTGTCACCCTGGATAGAGTGCTGTGACATCACAACTCACAGCAACCTCTAATTCCTGGGCTCAAGCAAGTCTCCTGCCTCTGCCTCCCAAGTAGCTGGGACTACAGGCACCTGCCACAACGCCCAGCCATTTTTTGGTTGCAGTTGTCATTGTTTGGTGGGCCCGGGCTAGATTCGAACCTGCCAGCTCGGGTGTACGTGGCTGGCGTCTTAGCTCGTTGAGCCACAGGCGCTGAGCCTGACACAGATCTTTATATCAAAACAGATACATGTCGGCCGGGAGTGGTGGCTCCCGCCTGTAATCCTAGCACTCTGGGAGGCTGGGGCCCATGGATCGCTCGAGCTCAGGAGTTTGAGACCAGCCTGAGCAAGAGTGAGGCCTTATCTCTACTAAAAATAGAAAAACTAGCTGAATGTTTTGGCAGGTGCCTGTAATCCCAGCTACTCAGGAGGCTGAGGCAGGAGGATCGCTCCAACCCAGGAGTTAGAGCTTGCTCGGGCTTTCTGCTCAGGCCAACAGAGTGAAATTCTCTCTCTCTCTCAAAGAAAAGGAGACCTGTCATTTCCTTTCAGGAAACTTCCCTGAGATTGTCTTTTCAGGCAAGCCTGCCAGGCAACCAGCAACGAGCACACCCAGACACACTAATCACCAGCAGATGAACCTCTCCGAGCCTCAGTCGTGTCACCTCTCAAAGGGGGTTAAGAATAGTAGGATCTTTTTTATATGACGGTTTGCAGGATTAAATGTGGCAACTTAAGTACCTGGCACAAAGTAAGTGACAGGTGGCTTCACTAAGAACCTATCTAACAGAAGAAAGTAAACCATCAAAGAGAAAGTGAGGGAAATGAACTCACGGCACATAATTACCCCTTTGAAAGGAAAACCCACAATACAACTGGCCCCTTTGTTTTATTAAAACTCCTGGGCCAGGTGCAGTGGCTCATGCCTGTAATCCTAGCACTCTGGGAGGCCGAGGCAGGTGGATTGCTTGAGTCATGAGTTCAAGACCAGCATGAGCAAGAGCGAGATGCCATCCTTAAAACAATAGTTGGGCATTGTGGCAGGCGTCTATAGTCCCAGGTACTTCGGAACCTGAGGCAAGAGGATCGCTTGAGCCCAGGAGTCTGAGGTTGCTGTGAGCTATGACTCCACAGCACTCTACCCAGGGTAACAGAGTGAGACTCTGTCTCAAAGAAAGAAAAAAACAAAAAAACAAAAAAACAAAAAAATCCTTCTGTGATCTAACTTGTTATCTCTAGGAGTTCTTTCTCAGCCTGTAAGAGCACTAAGCAGAAAACAGGGGTGCGAGCTCCCTGCTCCTCAGTTCCCTCTAGCAGCAGATTCCAAGGACTCACACAAGCTGGAAAAAGCACCTGCAAGGGTTTCACTTCAGCTTCTGTTATCACTCTCCTGGAGCAGAGAAAAAAAGAAGCCATTTAACCCTTGTAAACACCAGCCACTTTCCCTCAACTGCCCAGCGCTCCTTTCTCTGTGGGACAGGCCTTTCTCTCTCTCTCTCCGCCCCAACCCCTATTTTTTTCTTGGGAAAATAAACTTTGTCTTCTTTCTGTCCTAATCACTGTGTGAGAGTTCGTTCTCCGACCTGCCATGAATACCTAGTAAATTTCACCCTAACAATAAGCATTCCATTAGCAGAGCTGATATCATTACTACTCTTGGCTTTTTTTTTTCTTTTTTCTTTTTTTTTTTTTTTTTTGAGACAGAGCCTCAAGCTGTCCCCCTGGATAGAGTGCTGTGACATCACAGCTCACAGCAACCTCCAATTCCTGGGCTCAAGCGAGTCTCTTGCCTCTGCCTCCCAAGTAGCTGGGACTACAGGCATCCGCCACAACGCCCGGCCATTTTTTTTTTTTTTTTTGGTTGCAGCCGTCATTGTTGTTTGGCGGGCCGGGGCTGGATTCGAACCCGCCAGCTCAGGTGTACGTGGCTGGCACCTTAGCCCGTTGAGCCACAGGCGCCGAGCCAGCTTTTTTTTTTCTTAAAAAATATATTTTTTAGACTAGGTCTCACTCCTTTCTCCAGGCTAGAGTGCTGTGGCGTTAGAGCTCACAGCAACCTCAAACTCCTGGGCTCAAGTGATCCTCCTGCCTCAGCCTCCCCAGTATCTGGGACTACAGGCGCACACCGAATGCCAAGCTATTTTTTTCTATTTTTAGTAGAGATGATGTCTTGATCTTGCGCAGGCTGGTCTTGAACTCCTAAGCTCAAGTGACCCTCCCATCTTGGCCTCCTGGAGCCCAGGATCACAGGTGTGAGTCACTGCACCCTGTCTCCCCTTGGCGTGACTTCACTCATTCTTGGACTGTTTCCCACAGTAGACCAGGAAAACCACTTCCTGGGGCCATACCCAGCCCAGGATACAGCCCTTTCTTCTCAAGTCAATGACCACCAGAGAATTCATAAGGCAGCACATAGTTTCCCCATAAGAAAATAATGTGGAACTCTGGAGAAGTCTGAAGACTAAGGGCCTGGAATTAGTCGTTTACCATGAAAAAAAGTGAAACCAGTGCAAATACAGAAAAGTACAAAGTGGAAGGACTCATATCAAAAAATCACATAAAATCAATTAAAAAATTTTTTACATTTGTAATTATGACGGGTACATAATAGTTGTATGTATTGATGGGGTTCATGTGATGTTTCCAATATGGGCAAACAATGTGTGACGATGAAATCGGAGTAACTAGGGTATCCATCACCTCAAGCATCATTTAGCATTTCTTTTCTTTTTAAACCACACCAACCCTTTGCACGAGATCATTTCTTTGTGTTAGGAACATTCCAATGCCACTCTTAGTTATTTTAAAACACATAATAAGTTATTGCTAACTATAGTCACTCTCCGTACAAAGAGCTAAAGAGCTCAATAGGAAAAAAGTCTGATTTAAAAATGGACAAAAGATTTGAATAGATGTTTCTCAGAAACTAGGACACACAAATGGTGAACAGGCACACGACAGAATGCTCTACATGACTAGTCACCAGAGAACTGCAAATCAAAATCACAAGGAGGTATCATTTCACCCCGTTAAAATGGCTTTATCAAGAAGCCAGGCAATTGCGAATGCGGACCGGGACGTGGAGAAAGCGGAACCGTCGTATGCTGTTGGTGGGCATGTAAATTAGTGCAAGTACCATGGAGAACAGTACGGAGCTTCCTGAAAAACTAAAAATAGAACTACCACATGACCCAGCAATCCCACTACTGCTCATGTACCCCAAAGAAAGGAAGTCAGCATGTTAAAGAGATAGCCGCACTCCCAGGTTTATTGTACCAATAGTCACAATAGCCAAGGGGGACAGCAAGCTAAGCGTGTCCATCAACAGGTGAACGGACAAAGAACACGTGGTACATATATGCAGTGGAATATTATGCAGCCACAAAAAGAAAGAAATCCTGTCATTTGAAATGGCATGGATTGAACTAGAGGTTATTACCTTAAGTGGAAAAAAAAACAGGCCTAGAAAGACAAAATTTTGCACGTTTTTACTTGCATGTGACAACTTTAAAAAGAAAAAAAAATTAGGCCAGGTGCTCACATCTGTAATCCCAGCATTTTGGGAAGCTGAAGCCAGAGGATTTCTTGAGTCCAGGAGTTTGAGACTAACCTGGGCAGTATAGTGAGACCTGTCTCTCCAAAAAAATTTAAAAAATCAGTTAGGCACGGTGGTGCATGCAAGTAGTCGCAGCAACTTGAGAGGCTGAGGCAAAGGATCAATTGAGCCCAGAAGACGGAGGTTACAGTGAGCCATGATGATGCGGCTGAGCTCGAACCTGGGCAACAGAGCTAGATCTTGTCTCAAAAAAACAAAAAAAGTTGAACTCATAGGGATAGAGTTGTTATCAGAGGGTGGGGAGGAAGGGGAGGTGAAAGTGGGAGTGGTTAAGGGGTGCAAAAATACAGTTAGACATGGCGGCACCTGTGGCTCAGCGAGTAGGGCACTGGCCCCATATACCGAAGGTGGTGGGTTCAAACCCGGCCTCGGCCGAACTGCAAAACAAAAAAATAGCTGGGCGTTGTGGCGGGCACCTGTAGTCCCAGCTACTCGGGAGGCTGAGGCAAAAGAATCGCCTAAGCCCAGGAGTTGGAGGTTGCTGTGAGCTGTGTTGACACCACGACACTCTACCAAGGGTGATAAAGTGAGACTCTGTCTCTACAAAAAAAAAATACAGTTAGAATGAATGAGAAGTAGTATTCAGTAGCACAGTATGCTGGCTACAGTAATAGTTAAGAAGAAACTTTTTTTAAGGAAAAGACTCGGATGAAGAAATGCACAAGAGGTTTCCTTTACACAAGGCAAATCTGATGCCATCCGTTCTTGTTTTAAATTGAGATGGAGAGTTCCTGAGGAGACAGGCACTGTGGGCTCGTGTCCAGGAGCCACACTGTGGCCTTCCTTAGCATCTTCAAGTGGGCTTCCTTTCCCTGGCCAGCACAGACCCAGGGCAAAGGGGCCGCAGGTGCTTCCTGGCCTCGGCCTCCTCCGGCCTCCAATTGAATGTAGCTCTGTAAATCCCAGGAGCCTGCATTCTGGGATCTTTTGGGTGCCCCTGACCATTAGCATTTGGAGCACAGCCCGTAGGCGTCCTGTCCATCTCAACTGGCACCTACTTTGCCACGCTTGTCCCCACATTCCTCTTGATCGTCGGCAGCTCAGATCCGGTGGCATCTTCTGTACCAGACACCCGTCTAAGGCCCCACCCACTCAGAACGACCATTCTTTTCTTCTGTGAATGACAATCCCCATTTTCAGAAGAGGAAACAGGCTTGCAAAGGCTCAGTAATTTGCCCGAATTCAGCAGCAAAGCTGGGATTTGAACCGAAAGCTCTGCGGCACCTGTCACATTCTGCTTAGGATAGTTCAGTGGTTCCACCTTACATCCCTTATCAGACTATCAACTCTTCAAGCCCATGGGCTGTTTTATTCATCCAGCCCAGTTTTACGCACATGTCAGTTGACAAGTGTTGGTGAAAATGAAAGAGAGACACAGGAGATGATATCACATTAAGAGAAGTTTCGTCATTTAAATTTTTTTCTGCTCGTAATATTATTATGTGGTCCCAAACGTTAAAGTACAGAAACGTATAACAATAAGATGAAAAGCCTCCAAATCCCACTCCTCTGAGATAGCCACTATTCACAGTCTGAGGTATGTTCTTTATTTTCCCCTCCTATATAGCCAAGTCAAATTACATATGGAATTCTTTTGTAAAAATGGGATCATATGATATGTGCTATTCTGTACCATTTGTTCCACCTAGGACTCCGTTCTGTGTATGTAGATCTGTCCTCTCCCCCCTTTACAATTTACTTTTATTTGTCTATATTCATGAAGTACAAATAGTTTGGCCAGGTTGTTATATTGCATCGTGGGGAAGTCAGAGCCTTCAGTGCATTCCTCACTGGAGCGACTCCCTGAGGGATGGCAACCAAGGCGCATAGGCTCTCCGTGGGGGAAGAATCAATGCAGTTTTTGTGAGGTGGTGAGGTTATTTTGGTGTAGAGAGGAGGGAATGTGGGGATGCGCACAGAGGGGGCCTCACATTTCTTCAGGGCAGGGGAGGTGAGGTTGTGTGTTGGGGTCAGGGCCCCTGGTGGCGAGGTCGGTCCCAGAGGCTGAAATGTAGGGGAAGATTTTGAGGACAACCGCTTGATCCAAATACATGTATGAGGGCTGTCTGAAAAGCTGGAGAGCCATCCGCTGGGTGTGAAGCCCAGGGCTCAGCATGGAGGTGCAGGTTCCCCAAGACATTCCTCTCATTCAGGCTGCTCCTTCATGAAGCCTCTGATTTGATTCCTCACAATTTCAAGGACCGCTTCCACCTTTCCTCCCAACAATGTTCGCTCATCTGTCCTTCTTTTGGGGGGCCGGGGGACAGAGTCTCACTATGTCACCCTGGGTAGAGTGCCATGACGTCCCAGCTCACAGCAACCTCCAACTCTTGGGCTTAAGCGATTCTCTTGCCTCAGCCTCCCAAGCAGCTGGGACCTCAGGGGCCCGCCACAGCGCCCGGCTATTTTTTTGTTGCAGTTGTCTCTGTTGTTTTTAGCAGGCCCAGGCCGGGTTCGAACCAGCCAGCCCTGGTGTATGTGACCAGCGCCCTATCCACCGAGCTACAGCGCCGAGCCTCATCTTTCCTTCTAATTTTCTTTTTCTCAAGTCTAAAGTCTGCATATCTCGAGAAGCAGCTCTTTTAGCTTTCGAGAAAATGATTTTTGTTTCTTTCTTCTTGCATCTGTACCTCAGAGGACTTCAGAAACACCCTCACATGTTAGCAGTGACTTGAAGCTCCTCCCCTGCGGCGAAGGAAATAGTAATGTGCTGCCACCAGATGGCGCTCACCGCTTGAGATTTCAGACTTTCTCATCAGGCAGGTAGGTAATTTTTGTGGGCTAATGCGTAGGATAAAATGAGCATACAATTTTAAGCCTTTGTATAAGCTTATAAAGTTGGCAGCACCCATAGCTCTGTCGGTCGGGCGCCAGCCACATATAGCAAGGCTAGCTGGTTCAAACCTGGCCTGGGGTAGCTAAACAACGGCAATCACAACAAAAAAATAGCCAGGCGTTGGGCGGCACCTGTTGCTCAAAGGGGTAGGGCGCTGGCCCCATATGCCAGAGGTGGTGGGTTCAAACTCAGCCCCGGCCGAGCGTTGTGGTGGGCGCCTGTAGTCCCAGCTACTCGTGAGGCTGAGGCAACGCAATTGCTTAAGCCCAAGTGTTTGAGGTTGCTGTGAGCTGTGATATCATGGCACTATACTGAGGGCCACATAGTGAGACTCAAGTGTCAAAAAAAAAAAGTCTAAAAGTCTTTTTCCTGATAATTTTGGCAGTTTGAGGCGAGGAAAGCCAAGTTTCCAAATAAAAACAACTTATTCACTATTTGCCCTACAGGTATCAAAGTGCTTAAGATTTAAGAAAAGCAAGCACCATGAAACACTAAATTTCAAGGTAGAGAAGAGTCGATTTCATAAATGATGAATGATGTAAAGTCAAGCAGGGCCTAGGAATCTAGGTGGCTCCTGTTGGCTAGTGAAGCTTGAGCACAACTCAGAGCAAGGTCAGTACACCAGCTTCACCTGGGCCTGGCTCATTAGAGATGCAAATTTGCAGTTCCCAATTCCAGGCCTACTGAATTAGAAAGCCCCTCAGGTTATCCTGATGCTTGCTCAAACTTGAGAACAGTTGCAATAGAGCAATGATTCTGGAGTAGAGGTTCTCATGTTCGCCTGCATATTGGAATCAATCCTGAGCTTTAAAGTGTAAAAGTTCTGGCTACAGGGCAAGCCAATGAAATCAGAATCTCCATAGTGGGGCCCAGGCATGGGCCTTTTTAAAGCTTCTCAGGTAATTTCAAGGGGCTGTAAAGGATAACTGTAACAGGTTGGGGAGTTGATATCTGAATCACCAGGACTGTCTCACAATAAATACTGTATATACTCCTTGGAGGACGTCCTGGTATTATCCTCACCCTGAAAATCTCTGCAGTTATAACCCTTGGTATTAATGGGATAAGGCTGTCTTCCACCTGCGTGTCTGAGAGATAGGTGGAGCCTGAGATGCCGAATCTGAATTTCTAATGAACTCTTAGGGGGTGCAGAAGTTGCTGGGCCAGGGACCACAGTTTGAGTAGCAAGTCCTTGCTCAAGGTGTCCATTGCCAAAGAAGTCTTCACCCTCGTGTCTCTTGTTCGGCTGTCTTCCTTGAGCTCCACAGATGGTGGGCACTGGCCGACTCAACCTCTCCAAAGAAGTGTTCGAAGGCTCCCAAGTTCAATGTGACTAAGATGCACTCATTGTCTCCCACCTTCACAGATGATCGTCTTTCAGGTCTTGTTCAATTAACACATTCGTCATATCTTACATGAGTGACCCTCCTCAGGGAAGCCTACTACCTCCACCTGCCCCCAGCCTGACTTGGTTCTCTGAGTTGTCACATGAGGATTATAATTGTACACAAACCTGTTCCTTTCTTTTATCACACTTAAATCTCCTTCAGTGCAATAATCTGATTAATGGGTTTCTGAATAAGCTCTGGGAGAACAAGGACAATCTCTACTTTTGCTTACCAGTTGTGTCCTCGTCCCCACCAGTGTGTCCCCATAGTGGTCACACAATAAATAGTTATTGACTGACTGAGCGAATATAATTGGCAGCTTCTGAGCATGACCTCTACACATTGCAGAATGCACATTCCATGGCTACGTTCCAGACCATCTCGGAAATGCCTATATTATAGAACCCAATCTGTGATCGTGAGTCTTAGAAATTTCATCTTCAGTCCCCTGAAGTTAAGGACTCTGTCTTCTGTAAGGTAGGTACATAACGAGGGGACATTTGTAAACTTGTAAACAAACGAGGGGACACTCTGTAACCTTGTAAACACTTGTAAACTCTATTCTATAGAGAAGAGGCTTCCTCATCTCATGACAAGCATGACGTCGTGTTTTCCAGAGCTAATTTATCCGGATAGACAATTTAGTTGAGAACTTGCTAATTTGTTGTTGATTCAGAAGGGTACTTTAGAGGGACTTTTTCCCCTACATTTCAACATCAATGCCTGAAATGGGGAAGGATGGGGTCTCGTCCTTCTTCCTCTTTCCCCTTCCCAGTGCTGCTCATGAGAGACGGAGTGATCTGTGGGATTGACAGCAATGGGTCAACAGTCCCTACTCCTGCTGGCTCTCATTCCCTCGGGACAGCCTGTCACCAGCAGAATGCATCTTTTCTTTGTTTCTGCTGCCCTGAGGTGAGCTCTCTTTGCCAGAGAGCCCTGGCTCTGGGTTGCGGGCTGCCTACATATTCTTTTCTCCCTGTGATTGAGTGGCAGGATGGGCGGGTCGCAGGACCACAGGTCCTGGCTATGGCCACTCGACTCAGTACATGCTGGTCTTAACTGCACCTGGGTCCAGGGGGAAAAATCACTGAGCTGGAGGGAGGAGCAAGTAACTGGCTTCCTTGACCCCAACAATTCTGACAACTCCACCCTTCTAACTGGAATTCTAAGTTTCACGAAGGCTGGACTTGGCATGACTTTGGAGGCCAGTGCCTCTGATGAGCAGACAAACCCTATAAAAAATTGAATGCTGCCTTTTATTTTTATTTTTTGAGATGGAGTCTAGAGTGCTGTGGCATCAGTCTAGCTCACAGCAACTTCAAACTCCCCAGCTCAAGCGATCCTCCTGCCTCAGCCTCCCAGAGTGCTGGGATTACAGACGTGAGCCACTGCACCTGGCTCCAGTGTTGCCCTTTAAATAAAAAAAAGTACATGTGAATATAGAACATGAAATGTTGAGTATCAACTTTATACATAGCAAAAAATGTTTTTAAAAGAATTTCCAGGTACTGTATGCTAAAAGAAAAAGATTTAAAATATTCACCGTATGAGGACTACCATGTATAGAATTAGTCTTTTGAGATGATGTAGTTGATTACATGTCTAAAGCAAGAAAAAGAATATAAGCTAATACTTACAGAGCACTTGGTAGGTGCTAGATCCTATGCTGGGTACTTTTTTGTTTTGTTTTGTTTTTTTTGGTAGAGACAGAGTCTTATTTTGTCACCCTCGGTAGAGTGCCGTGGTGTCACACAGCTCACAGCAACCTCCAACTCCTGGGCTTAGGTGATTCTCTTGCCTCAGCCTCCCGAGTAGCTGGGACTACAGGCGCCTGCCACACGCCCAGCTATTTTTTTTGTTGCAGTTTGGCCAGGGCCAGGTTAGAACCTGCCACGTTCGGTATATGGGACCGGCGCCGTACTCACTGAGCCATAGGCGCTGCACTATGCTGAGTGCTTTTTATGGATTATATCACTTGGATTTATAACTAATTTAGGCAGGATGGGGCCATAGACTTATCAGCAATTGAAACACACACACAAATGCATATACACACTGGCATCTCTGTATGCATTTATACACAAACATACATGGACAGATACATGTGCTATATACAATATATATATGGGGCCAGGTACTGTGGCTCACCCCTGTAATTCCAGCACTCTGGGAGGCCAAGGCAGGTGGATTGCTTGAGCTCAGGAGTTTGAGACCAGCCTGAGCAAGTGCAAGACCTCGTCTCTACTAAAAAGAGAATATATATGTGTGCAGATGTGTGAGCCTATGTATATATCAGCAAGCAAGCCCTCCACCACCTCTGACTTAATCAAGCTTGTGTGTGGGAAGTGGGCATGAAACACCCATGCTTTGGTTTATCCAGTAAGAATTTTCACGAACTGACAGTCAAGCAGGATGAAAACAACAGGTAACCCTCAAACTATCTATTAAGTTAGAGCCGGGTTCCAAGATGCCACTTATGGGCGGGAGAGGGGCTGGGGGGCAGCGTGAGGGAATGGTTAGTGGCTGGGTGGTTGAGATCTATGAGAGGGGATGCTCGACTAGAGCTCATGAGGAGTTACTGGTTGTCGCTGACAGTTTAACAGCAGGGGCCATGTTCTGTGGGAAGAGGAAGTGTGTCATGGGGAAAAGAGAGTAGCTAATGCGGGGTTCTTTTTTTTGAGACAGAGTTTCACTCTGTCACCCTCAGTAGAGTGCAGTGGAGTGACTGCTCACGGCAACCTCCAATTCTTGGGCTTCAGCCATTCTCTTGCCTGAGTCTCCCAAGTAGCTGGGACTATGGGTGCTGCATTAACGCGAAGTTCTTCACCTCCATCTGCCAGGGAAATACATGAGCAGCCCCATCTTCAGAGATGAAGCCAAAGCAATGGAAATAAGCGATAGAAAGCAAGATTCGAGTTTGTAGTCAGCGACTTACTTTTACATTGTCCTCTGGTCAGTAAACAACCTTTAGCATAACAACCCGACATACTTCTGCACTAATGCCCTGGGTATATGGTGAAAACAGCCACAAGCATACTTTGTAAAAGCGGGTTATCTCTGTTCTTACACTGTCTCCCCATTCCACTTTGGAGACCCGGCTCATGTCTCAGAATAGCACAGCAGCACCCAGTGTCCACGGATCCAGGAAGACAGTAGGGAAAGTACTAGTAAGGACACCCTTGGACCCAGAAATGGAAGCGGCACCTCTATTTACCCAGACTCTTGTGACTGAGATTCCATTAGCCACCCGCCCCTGCCTCAACCTAAATCTGGCTCAGTATCCTTGCCCGAATTGTCTTCACCTCTTATCCCTGAACAGAGCTGCCAACCTAAATAGTTAACTTAGATCCCTCAAAAAAAGAAAGTGCCCAATGGGAAACAATTTGAGTTCAAGTGCATTTCTACTCCCTGGAAGTGGGTTGAGAGTGCCAGTTTATATGCAAAAGGAGAAAGAGAAATTGAGCACAGTGGGGGATGAGAGTGGGGTGGGATGGGGGGCTCTGGTTTTCCTTGCTGGATTGATCCTTGTATTAACAGTCCCTGGTGTCACAAGGGAACATGTGGTGCTCCCCAAACTGCTGTGCTTTAGATGTATTACAGAAATGCAGATTCCTGGGTCCCAGAGATTGGGATCTCTGGTGTGGGGTCTGGCATCCACTGCTTTCCAAGCTCCTTAGGTGATTCCACTCCCCCGTTCAATTGGAGAACCAATTGGACCACTTGGACAGAGCTAGATCAGTTTTGGGTGGGATCAGTTACTTCCTTTGTGACCTTGAACAGTTGACTTATCCTCTCTGATCCCACCTTCACCTCTGAGTTAATTCATCATCTTTAAGATGGAGCCACTATTAATAATACCAGCCTCATAGATTCATTTCCAGTGTGGGCCTGCCCTTGTGAGTAGGAGCTCAAGTTGGGATTACTTTAAAATTCCTCCTCTCCATTCAGAATGTGCTTCCTATGTTCTGTTTTCTTAGGTGGCCTGGACAGTTGATCATCTCACAGATGAGTCCATCATGATGTGTTAATGGATAGGAGTAATGTGTTAGAGTAATCCCGACCAATCAGGTTATAAGTTAACCAAGGATTTCAGTTACGGTGCTTCCGTCCAAAGGCAACTGAACCAATGGTGGGAAAGGCAGGTGTAGAAGAGAGACAAGAGGTACTTAATACATGTCACCTCTCACTAAGTCCTGCTTGGTAGGACTAAATTTGGACCTGGCCCAGGAATGTTACCATTGTCCCAGGGACGATGGGAGGACAATAGCTTAGTTTTGGGGTAGGGTCAACTCCTCCCTAAACAGCCCCAGGTGTTCTTCTTGGCAGTGTGGTTCCCCTTGTCAATGGGCTTCACATGAGGGTTTACAGAGATGTTATTATTATTATTATTATTTTGAGACAGAGCCTCAAATTGTTGCCCTGGGTAGAGTGCTGTGGCATCACAGCTCTCAGCAACCTCAAATTCTTGGGCTTAAGTGATTCTCTTGCCTCCACCTCCCAAGTAGCTGGGACTACAGGTGCCCGCCACACGCCCAGCTATTTTTTGGTTGCAGCTGTCATTGTTGTTTGGCGGGCCCAGGCTGGATTCGAACCCGCCAGCTCAGGTGTGTGTGGCTGACGCTTTAGCCGCTTGCGCCACAGGTGCCGAGCCGAGCTGTTATTATTAATACAAAGTTTTTTTGGTCAAGATGTCAACTCATGCTATTTGCTGTTAGAAAAAGCAAGAGCAAAGTGGCGTCCTATTTGGCTGTCTCTGTCTAGCCTTAGCCCTAGGAGCTGCCATCAGTCAGAAGAACGAGAGCAGTTTTTTTGTGGAATCCACTGCCAGCCTCATCTTTGCTCTCGGCATGTCTGAAGACTGTCACGAGGCCCGGGACTTCCTCTTTCTATCAGGATCCTACCACACTGTTTCTAGAGGATTTTTGTCGTGAGACACTGCAACTCAAACCTCAGTGATTTTAAGTTTGAGCTTTTTAAAAATGTTTCATGAATATACATCACCAAGAGGGGAGAGGGATAAACACACAAAGACATGCAACCACTGAAATATCATGACAAACATGATAGAAATGAATTTCAAGCCAAGATTAGGGGAATCTTAAAGGCAAAGCACTGGGCCCTATTGAGGGTTTTTTTTTCTTTCTTTCTTTTTTTTTTTTTTTTAAGAGAAAGAGTCTCATTTCGTCACCCTTGGTAGAGTGCTGTGGTGTCACAGCTCACAGCAACCTCCAACTCCTGGGCTTAGGCAATCCTCTTGCCTCAGCCTCCTGAGTAGCTGGGACTACAGGCGCCTGTCACAACACCCAGCTATTTTTTGGTTGCAGTTTGGCCGGGGCCGAGTTCAAACCCACTACCCTCCGTATATAGGGCTGGCGCCCTACTCACTGAGCCACAGGCGCCGCCACCCCCCTATCTAGTTTCTAATCAACTCCCATGCCTGAAAGTTGAGATTAGTAGAAAGAGCGTGAATTTGAATGTGGCAGAGTCCAGCCAGTGTCACCCAGGAAAGGTTTCACTGAGCCGATTATAGAAGGCCATGTTCACCGAAGCAGGTGGGGATTTACTTGGTGTATCAGAGGGAGATACAACCAAAACTTTTTGGTTAAACTTTTTTTTTTAACCAAAAGTGCAGGCGAAACCACCAGTGCCAAACAGAAGGCTCCATCTGCAACAACACTGCCTCCTTTGAGTCTTGCTGTGGGTGTTTAGACCAAAAAGGAAACTGGGGGGGAGGGGGAGGCCAAAGAAGATAGGTGGGAGAGAAGGGCCGGAGCAGTGGCAAACTGCCCTGTGCCACTTCGTGCTCGTCAGCATGGATGGCCCTAGTCACCAGGCCCCTTTCCACGCAGTCTCTTTTTGAGGGTCCTCAGTCGTGTTCCTTGGTGGTTTCCCTCCCACATGGCTACTGTCTTCAGGCGGTAAGAGTACAGAAACTGCCAAAAAAATGCATACACACTTCCCGCAAGGGAAAAACTATTAAAATTGAAATCCTCCAGTCACAACTGACTTCTGCAAATACAAGGGATACAAGACACCATACGCAAGGTAACGAATGTCATCTGTATTATTGAGTAGTACCATTTTAACACAGGTTTTTCCTTTCTTAAAATGTGTATAGATTTTTTGGCAGCCTCTGTAGTTCCCAGTGTTTCTTAGGGTCAAGGGCTCCATCTTAGAGCAGATGGCACCAGCAGCGTGTGCCATGGCTAACTACTCCAAAGCTCCAAAGAGGGGTGCACGTCCACGGTCTGTCTAATAAACCTTCCCCTGACCAGTGCTCCCACTCACTGGGCATGTGCAGAAGTGGAGGAAACCGTCTAACTTCAGCTGCATTTTTAAACTGGGCCATAAATAACTAGTGGGATGTGAAACTTGGTTCTCATTCACCCGGGTTAGGATGAGAAGAAGGAAGGAATTAAAAAGTATACTTTATGGCAGGGGAGAAGGTGTCATAAAATAAAGTGCGTGCCCCCAATCACACACTCCTTGCTACCCCATCACAGCTTCCTTGGAGATGGGAAAAGATGCCCACATTCCCATGTCACTACGTCCTGTCACATGCTCTGTACTCCCTGGCTACATGTAAGAGACCATCTGGACCTAAAGGAGTGTCCAGACACGTGGAGCTGGAAATAGATGCGGGGATGGAGCAGAGGGAGCCCAGTTCAGGGATGGGCTGTAATCACACTCATTCTCTCTCCCCTCAAAAAGGCTGCAGAGACTAATTTTCCCAACACCTCCCTTGGCTTAGATCCTAAAAATGCCCCAGTCTTCCTAAGGTGCTGTATCTGGGGAGGAAGGACGCACCCTCACCAGGTCCAAGGTTGAAAGGGGCTGGGAGCCCAGCCTAGCTGGTGGAGCAAGTTTCATGGAGAATCTGGGAGTCCCTCCTGGGACAGTGCCCACCAGAGGCTGGGCAGCAGAGAACATTGCGGGCACCTCAAAGTTCCAGTTTCCAGGTAGCCTGGGGTGGTGACTTTTGATCCGAGCCTTGTACCAACAGCTTGAGTCCTACAAAACTCCACCAAAGACCCTCTGAAAGACAAAAGCCTAACTTGTCAAGATGACAGAGGAATTTAAAAAAAAAACACAAAAAACGCAGCTGTTGGTATGATCTTGGTTATTTTCCTACTAGAAACCACTATACTTAACCTCATGTTGAACTACTCTGGGGTTTCTGAGTTACATTGTTTTCATTTTCCCTTCCTCTTAATCAATTTCAGAAGATGTTTGTTGTCTTGGAGTGATCCATGGTTTTATAAATCACCAAAACAGCTTAATTTTTATGCATTTGTGTGTTTTAATAGAAGAAACTTTATAGTGGTCAAGTGCTGATATATTATAACATTATCTTTGTCTTTTTTTTTTTTTTTTAACTTTTTTTTTTGAGACAGAGCCTCAAGCTGTCACCCTGGACAGATTGCTGTGGCATCATAGCTCACGGCAACCTCCAATTCCTGGGCTCAAGCGAGTCTCCTGCCTCTGCCTCCCAAGTAGCTGGGACTATAGGCGCCTGCCACAACGCCTGGCCATTTTTTTTTTTTTTTTTGGTTGCAGCCGTCATTGTTGTTTGGCGGACCTGGGCTGGATTCGAACCCGCCAGCTTAGGTGTACATGGCTGGCGCCTTAGCCCGTTGAGCCACAGTCGCCGAGCCCATTATCTTTGTCTTTAATAAAGAGGGAACCTATTAAGTACAACAAAGTTTACAAAAGTTGTGAAATAGTTGACTCCAGAAACTTAATTACCTCTCTATGCATTCTAGGGATTAATTTGTAAATTCATGGCCCTTATTAATTGATTAAATGGCCTTTGGAAATAATTTATATACGGTGTATTCACAGCCATACTTAAAGAAAAACCTTTGGCATTTCCACATATGACAGAAATACAGTGTCTCTAAGCTAATGCTTTAGGATCTGAACCCATGCACACTACCTGGTGTCCCCAAAATTGCTCCTATAGTCACCATATGTAGGACAAATGGGAAATTGTGGCTAAACATATCTTTATTTACAAAATATTCATTACAAAAATTTTACAAAGAAGTGAGAATATTTTGTATCTATGCTGTAAATGACTATTGTGTAAATAAAGGTACATTCAGCTACATTTCCCGCCTTTCCCCACATATACCAACTTTAGGGGAGAACTTTGAGGAACTCTGTGTTTTCCAGATGGCACAGACACCTGTGCAGATAATTTCTTTCATGAAATAAAGCAAATTGGTCATGTTTCTAACATTGAACTTTTGTGAATTTATACCCATTTGAAAGTATGTGACTTAAGAATGTCTTGGTCTTTTCTGTTGTTTTTGAATATGAAAGCTGAAGGTCAAAACTGAAGCTTTCTCCGGCGGCTCCTGTAGCTCAGCGAGCAGGGTGCTGGCCCCATATACCGAAGGTGGCGGGTTCAAGCCCGGCCTCAGCCGAACTGCAAAACAAAAAAATAGCCAGGTGCTGTGGCGGGCGCCTGTAGTCCCAGCTACTCGGGAGGCTGAGGCAAGAGAATCGCTTAAGCCCAAGAGCTGGAGGTTGCTGTGAGCAGTGTGACGCCAAAAAAACCAGATTTCATTCATACTACCGATCAAAATAACCAAGAATGGAATGTGCATTTTATAGCACTCCAGATGATTATGATGGCACGTTTGGAAGCCACTACTGGTCTCATTCCCTTACACTTAGAGACTTTATAAGTGCTTTCAAGAAAATTTAACCACTACCTTTGGTAGCATCACTGGGAGAGCCAAAAGCAAGGTAA
>CAUYON010133422.1:0-16710 GCA_963573935.1 Arctocebus calabarensis
AAGTAGCTGGGACTACAGGCGCCCGCCACAATGCCCGGCCATAACGCCCGGCCATTTTTTGGTTGCAGCCGTCATTGTTGTTTGGCGGGCCTGGGCTGGATTCGAACCCGCCAGCTCAGGTGTACGTGGCTGGCGCCTTAGCCCGTTGAGCCACAGGCACCGAGCCTGACAAGAAGTTTTTAATCCCATCTGCCATTTCCTGTCCCTGGAACAGCAGTCTTGTTTGGCTTGATGCTCTGATTTTGGGAAAGTACAGTGCCGTTCTTGAGAGTAGTCAGTAGACCAGACTGAAATAAATGGACTTTCTAAATCAGTGAGTTGAACGCATTGGCTGCTGAGAGCACCTGGCAGCAATTGCTACTGGAGAGCTGGCACAGCTTTCTTTCCAGGAATGAGTCAAGTTCTCAAATAGCTGATCAGCGGCCAGCAATTCTGAGTCCGCTTCTAAATCAACTTTTCTTTCTCTTTTCACGTACTATACTGCCAGTTACACTTTTGTCTTACTGTTTGAATTTTGTAATGGGTCACCAATATGAGAATTGGCTCTAAAATCCAGATTCTTTTGAACATGTTAAACCTAAATGATCTAGAGATGTTGGCTCAACCAAATCATCTGGAGTGTACTTAGTATATCATGTGGGTTCATGAGGTCTTCACTATTATACTGATTAAATCATTTAGTCTTAAGCTAACTGACAGGGCAGAAGTACTAATATTTCCAGTTAACCCTGATCAATCACATTCTTTGGTTAAAGCAGGCATGTGGTTGTTTCTTTTGCTACAAAAGAAACTTTACAACTCACACTTGATAAACTAAGTGATTTTGTAGATAAATTGTGGGAAAACCACACATGCTATCAATGGTATCTTAAAATCAGTTAAAACAGTGAAGTGACTATGAAGGACTCCTTTTCAATTAAGATGTACACATATTTAGCAAGCAACTGAGGGTAGAAGTCAGAGATAGGTAATGCCAGCAAACTGGAGTGACTGAGAACTTCAGTCATATGGCAAGGACATGTGTCATGAAGAAAATGGCATGCTCTTCAAGAGGAAGGAGGCCTGGATTTCCACAATTATTTTTTTCTCATGGAAACCATTTATTGAGCAGTTACAGCTTGCTACATTGTAGAAGTTGCTGGGGGAATTCAAGAGACATCTCTTCTCCCCTCAAGGGGCTCATTGTTAAGAACTGACTGATGTTTGGGCTTTTGGGTACTACTAGTACTTTGTTTTCTCAGGAACAAACTACTCATTAAATCCAGAATACCAATCCAGTCTAATACCAATAATAGTATGTACCAAAATACCATTATAGTTTCGATCTCCCTGAAAAGATAGGTCTGAGAGTTTTCACTCCCTTCCAACAGTTAACCAAGACAATGGTATCTGTGGTTAGTGACAGGCAGAGACAGAGATGATAATTTCAACATGTTTTCTTTTTTCTACTTCCCTTTCCTTTGGCAAATAGAACAAGACCAGCCTCCTTCTAGAAATTTGGTGCCAAGGAAAGGGTAGCCATCAGAGAAAGATGTTTCAATGGGATCACAGTTGTGATTTTAAAAGTATTGATTGCCACAAAAAAGATCTGTTAAGAATTGCCTTTTTATGGAGAGAACTTAAGATAGAAACACTAGAGAAAGGAGCTAACATTAGGTCTCAAGTTCTGGACGAGGTTTTCCTCCAAAAGAGATGTCACTGGTCTCAGTATCTGTATAGGTAGGATGGTTTGAGTGTATCTCCTTTAACTCCTAAAAAGGTAGTAAGAATAAAATAAAACCAAGTGAGGCTAGTAAGTTGGTGAGGCGTAGCCTCTGAGGGGTAACCAAGACAGGCTTTCTTCCTTTCCTGTCTTCAGAAAGAATTGATTGGAAGGGCTGGATATAAGGAAGCAAGAACAATTTTAGGGTTTTTTGAGGTGTGGAGCTAAGGAAAGGAGGGCAGGGAAGAAGACACTAACAGCCAAGTACGTGTTCATGGTTGTTGGAAGATTTTTGCACTTCGCTTGTGGTAGATGGTGGGATCTTCTGGCAAGGGATGCCCTCGGGCATGGTTCTGTTGTCGTATACTCCTGATAGTTTTCTTGGTGTTTTCAGATTTTGCTTGGTCGCAGCAGCACCTTTGGCCAGTTTGTGCACTTGTGTTAGGCCTGATCAGTGATGTTACTGACCTTTGCCCATGCTGGATACGTGTCCAGATGGAAGAGGCTAATTCCCCAGGTGTTGATGGCCACCATTACTATTACCAGTCCAATGACATTGACCCCCAGGCCAGCTTTCACCTGCAGGACACAAACAAGCACTGTGTCACTCTGCCTCTAGTCTCTTCACCCAGGCAGTAGCAGCAGCGATCCCTAAGCCCAAGCCTTGCTCTACTCAAGGCCCTGATAGATTCCAGTCACTGCCTTGTGTACTCTAGTGTTGCCTTAGGGTGGCCCAGGACCTTGAAAAGATCAAAAGGCAGGAAGGGATTGGGGCTGGGAGAAGGTGATTAGAATCATCCCCACTTGTTGCTTGCAGCGCTCACTATGAAGTGGAAGCCTCAAGGGAACATGAGTTATTTGGAGTACCAGGTACCTTCAAGTGAATGTGAAGTTATTTCTGCTGCTCAGTGATAGGGAAATGTGTTAAACAGAATTAACCAGGTCTCTTTTAAAGCAAGAACTTCTTAGAGCCTTTTATGTGCTAATACACATACCCTGGAGGGAACTCGAATGAGGGGCTCTATTATCCAAAGCCTATACCACTGTTACCTTTTCTTTTCCTTTAAGAAACAGCTCATGGAAGTCTTGTACCTTGGGTTCACCTGAGGAAACAGATCAGCTACTTCTGCTCAGCTCTTAGGAAGGTGACTGGAGTGGGGACTTTGCTTCTTTCTTCTGAGGCAACTGCATTTCAATAGCTCTGCCCCCTTTTATTTTTGCTGACATTGACACTCATAGGCTGAAAGAGGATTTGAGGGATGGCAGAGCCAGGGCCAGATGGAAAAATGTGTACAGGAAGGACAGCTGACATTCTTCCAGGGAGTAACCAAGCATATAGTGTGCAAGTGCACTAGCTGCCACTGATTTGGGGAAAGGGGATGTTGGGAAATTGCTCCAATAAATGGCTACACCTGTTGTCTCTCTCCTGCCTTCTGGCCAGGGCCCTGGACTTCTCCATCATCAATCCCCTGGGCCTTTTGGCATGGAGAATAGCCCTTGTCTCCCAGCTAATGAGAAGGGGCAGGTTCTGACAGCTAAATTAAGTTTCTTTAGAGCTGAAAGAAACTCCATGGAAGTTTCTCCTCATTTAGCAGATTAGAAAATTGAATTCGTAAGGTAGCGTTCGACCTCAGAGTCGAACCTGGGACTGGTTCACTGGTCATTTGAGACCTTTGAAAATTAATATCTCTGGTCGTTTGATTCCAGTATAGAAGGCTAGGGATAAATGGTGGGGGAACATAGCAGAGGCAGTAGAAGTTGGGGCACAGCTCAGCCTGGGCAGACTGAGGGTTATGCCATAAGATAGGAAGAGAGAGGGATGGCCATGACCTCTTTTCCTGAAAGTATAGATAACTTATATAAGCAGTTTGAACAGTTGGAAGGACCTGAATAACTGCCAGGAACCTGAAACTCTTATTCCATTCCTCCATTTGATATGTTACTGGGCTGCTTAGAACAAGTTTGGATTCCCATGAAAAACAATTTTCAGACCATCTGCAAGAGTGAATGGGCCCTGTTTCAGGCAGTCAGGTCTCAGTAATTTATATCAGTGTTTTCCATCTTCTCCCTCGCCCCGTGAGACCTGGGCACAGCAGTGGAGGGTGGATAAGCCCAACATTAAAGTCAGCAGCAGAATGTCTCCTCAAAGCCATCTTTTGTGAGCCCAGCTGAAAACTAAAAAGTGAATGGTGGATGCTTCATTTTCCATTGTGGCTTCAGGGGTTTCTTGACCAAAAGAATCCTGTTCTCATAAAACTCCTTTCACGATAGGTTCACACAATTTCTCATACTTCATCATCTATGAATAAACCAGCAGTCTTGAGTGAATATCCCCACTGAGCCAATAAAGAAACAGACAAAGCTTTGTGCAAGCTCATGCCTTCTGGAACCCGGCCACTGCCTGTGTCTGTTCTAGCTCTATCTCAGTACCCATTTTCTTCCAGGTAAGGGTTGAGAGAACACCTTACTGCTCTTGTGGTATGAATGGCCCAACCAAAACCTTTTTACAGGTCTCATTCTTTCTGCCACACTAGGCTGAGTGTTGATAGTCGAAGGACACTGCTCCAGCTATAATAAGAAAGATTATTATAATCTTTATTATTATTATTATTATTATTTTGCAGTTTTTGGCAGGGGCCGAGTGTGAACCTGCCACCTCCGGAATATGGAGCCAGTGCCCTACTCCTCTGAGCCAGAGGTGCCACCTTATTATTATCTTTCTTATTATAAGTGGGGAAGGCTGTAGAGCTGGTCATCCCCGTCCTCATGGCAGCTGGGGCAGGGGGAACCAGCAACTCACCATATCTTTGATCTGGCAGTGCCCATAGCTGAAGACGATGGCATTGGGGGGATTGCCCACAGGCAGCATCACTGCAAAGGAGATGCACATGGTGACTGGGATCAGGGTGTAGAGTGGGTTAATGTGCAGCGTTTCAGACTAGAAGAGAGAATTCACAGAGACACCAGTGTTGAGATTTGGTTTGCATTTCCTATGCTTACCATCACAAACATGCTCTGAATGATGACTTAGCATTAGCTAACCTTAGCTGGAACCCATGTGCTGGGGCAGTTAAGTCCCTGCCCTCCAGGGTATGCAGTAGCCTTGGCAGCCTAAATGGGTTGATGCTGTTCACTCACCCACCCCACTCATGGACATATGGCTTTGAGTTACTTCCTAGGAGGGATGTTTGGGTTTTGGGTGCTTTTTTAAAGAGGTGATTTTGGGGTTTTTTTGAGAGGGAGGATCTTGTCATCCAGACTAGGGTACAGTGGTATGACCACAGCTCAGTGTAACTTCAAACTTCTAGGCTTAAGCCATTCTCCTGCCTCAGCCTCCTGAGTAACTGGGAGTACAGGTGCATGCCACCACGCCCAACTAATTTTCTTTTTTTTCTTTTTTTGAGAGATAGGATCTCTCTATGTTGCCCAGGCTGGGCTTAAACTCCTGGCCTTACGCAATCCTACCTTATCAGCCTCCCAAAGTGCTGGGATTATAATTCTAAACCACCATCTCCACCCAAGAAGTGTCTCTTAAACTTTCTTCTTTAGCTGAGAATTCCTTTCTTTTATTTTTTGTGTTTTTTTTTTTGTTCTGGATAAAATGGGGATAATAATGCCAACTCTTTCTTTTTCTTTCTCTTTCCTTTTCCTTTCCTTTCCCTTTCCTTTTTTCTTTTCTTTTTCTTTCAATGCAGTCTCACTCTGTTGCCCATGGTTGGCCTTACCCTACCTCACAGCATTCTCTAATTTCTGGGTTCAAGGGATCCTTCTGCCTCAGCCTCCTGAGTAGGTGAGACTAGGAGCCCACCACAATGCCTGGCTAATGACTAATATTTTTTGTATTTTTAGTGATAGGGTCTTGCTCTTGCTTAATTCTGGTCTTGAGCTCCTGAGCTCAAAGGATCTGCCTACCTTGGCCTCACAGAGTGCTGGGATTATAGGCGTGAGCCATCACACCCAGCCAGAGAATTTCTTCAAATAAAAATCTCATGAATAACCTGCTTTAATTGATGCCAGGATCCTTCACCCTTGGGGTGCAGAACTAAGGTATTTATTCTAGGGAAGATAATTGCTTTATATGGGAACTCAACCCATGGTTTTGCTCTCTATGCTACCAAGTTTTAACTAGCTATGTTCCCCTGCTCATGTAAGCAAGATGACAAAAGGGAGAGGTTGGAGACATCTGAGCAATGAGCAAAGAGAGTAGTTGGAGGGGCTGCCAGGGGCATGGAAGGGAGGGGGAAAGACCTTCATTCCCAGGTTCCACTTCCCTGATGGGTCAGATACAGTCAAGTTCACTACCTTTTGGGCTACGTGGCCGGGCTAAGATCTGCAGTTGCTCCCCTCCCCTATTCCATTCACAACAAATTGGTCTGAGGCTGTGGCACGTGGCTGAATTTGCCCACTTCTCAAAACTTTCCAAGGATGATGAAATTTCTCAAGGGTAAGGCCAACCATGGGGAACAGAGTGAGACTGCATTTAAAGAAAAAAAAAGAAAAAAGGAAAGGGAAAGGGTGGACATGGTGATTATCCTTAGTGCTTTGACCTTGGTCTTTATGGCTGTGTGTTTTGCCTCCATTTTCTGTTGTTATCTTTGTGGCGCAACAGTCAAATTTTTCTCAGGAGAAGAAGGTTGATAATGACTCTGAGAAATTGGAATTCTAAGTTGGTGTTGTTAAAGAATAGAAGATTTGTTTATTTATTTATTTACATTACAAAGCACTTAAGAAGTTAGTCCAGGGTGCTTAACTGGACCATGATGCCATCAGGGACCCAGACACCTTTTATCTTTCTACTCGGCCATTGTTTGGAATTCTAAGTTTTTAAGGTTATTTTGTCTATTTTTTTTTTTTTTTAAGAGACAGGATCTTGCTCTGTCATCCAGGTTAGAGTGCAATGGTGCAATCACAGCTCACTGCAGCCTTGAACTCCTGGACTCAATTGATCTTCCTAGCTTGGCCTTGTAAGTAGCTGGGAATACAGGCGCGCATCACCATGCCTCACTAATTGTTTATTTTTTGTAGAGATGAGGGTCTTGCTATGCTGCCTAGCTTGGTCTCAAACTCCTAGGCTCTAGTGAACCTCCCACCTCAGCCTCATAAAGTGCTGTGATTATAGGCGTGAGCCACCGAACCCAGCATTCCTTCTTTTGTTTCTACTCAGGGCTACCCATAAATTAATCCTACTCTTTTGGGAAGGTATTTCTAGAACTATTGCTATGATTTACAAATGTATCTTTTTATTTATCAGTTGCTATTTGAAAAACTTCATTTTTCTTTTTTTTTTTTTTTTTTTTTTTTTGAGACAGAGCCTCAAGCTATCACCCTGGATAGAGAGCTGTGGCATCACAGCTCACAGCAACCTCCAATTCCTGGGCTTAAGCGAGTCTCTTGCCTCCACCTCCCAAGCAGCTGGGAATACTGGCGCCCACCACAACGCCCGGCCAATTTTTGGTTGCAGCCATCATTGTTGTTTGGTGGGCCGGGCTAGTTTTGAACCTGCCAACTCAGGTGTATGTGGCTGGCGCCTTAGCCCGTTGAGCCATAGGCGCTGAGCTGAAAAACTTCATTTTTCAAAGTATGAGTTGAACGCCAATCAGTGAAGGCTTTTGGCAGTGACCAGAGGAGAGGGCACAGCCCTGGGAGCTTCCCTGGAGCCAGGTCTACCACTGTAGGCTCTGGGGCAGCCTGCCTGGACATTTGAGAGCCCTGTATTACTCTGTTACTCACCAAGCTGCATAAGATGGGCAGGAAGATGGTGATGGTGGCTGGGTTGCTTACGAACTCGGTGACAATAGACACAAGGATACATGCCAGCAAGGTGACAGCCCATGGTGGGAGGCTGCTTAGGGACAACATCTGGTTCCCGATCCATGTAGAAAGGCCAGAGCTCTGCAGGAGGAGAAGGTGTTACGGTAAGAAGAAAGGAGAATAAGCACATCCATCATGGAATTCTTCAGAAGCCCAGGGATGTGGGAGGGCTGGACCACCAGGCGTCATCTGATATGTCTGTTTCAGTCTGACTGGAGCCAGAGGCATTCCTGATTTTTATCATTAGATCATTTTATAGCCCAGCAAATTCTTTTTTATCTTTGTTTGTGCAACATTCAGACTTTGGGTTTCCTGGTCGGTGGTCATCATGGGGCATTCTTGAGGACTTTGCCATGATGACTTGGCAGAGGTTGGAGATCTTTTTTATGGCTCAACTTCGGTCTCACTACTCTTTCTCCAATGTCTAACATTCTTACTCTGTACATTGACACAATAGTGCCCTTCACACAGAGTGCCAAGTGCAATCCTGTATTCTGCTTTATTTATTTTTCTTTATTCTGCTTTTGAAATCCATTTCCGTTATTTTATCTCCTAAGGAAGGGAAACAACTACCTACATCTTTGGGTAGTAACCTTCCTGTGTTTTTTGAGGGTTGAACATGCAGTGCTGAACACTGGAAGTTATACGTAAGTAATGAAGCAGAGAAGGATTAAAAGTCTATCTCCATTTAGTGGTGAAGGTGCCTCTTAACTGGCATGTAACCATCAACCCCAGTCCGTTTTAGCTTCAAATCCCATCATGGCTGACTAGGATCTACTGTCTGCCAGTGCTTTTTGAAGACACAAGATATGAAAGCATATTGCCCATCTTGAACCTGTTCGGTCAGCAACATTTATACATATCTCATAAATAAATAAATATTCCCACTTGGAATAATGTGTTTGGTTGGAAGATGTTCACTTTGCCAGTGGTGAGGGCTGTCTCTTCCTAAAAAGAGAAGGACACCACTGGGTTTTGGTAGTAGAAACCCCCGGGTTGCCATATGCATTCTCCCTCCCTCTCTTCCCTTCTCTCTACTCTGTGGCTGACATGCTCTGACTTTTCCTGTGGAACCCTAGAGACTGCAGTGCAGTGAGATATGGAGAGTGGGGCAGAAAGCAAGGTGAGACATTTTATGATCCTGCTAGGTCTAAGTCCTGCTACTCATGTTGGACTATTAAAGACAGCCCTCACTACATTGTCAGCAGGCTACTTTCTCTCCTCTTTTCCAAATTCATCAAAAGCTCATTTGATCTCCACAGGACCCTGGCTACCTCCTGGCAAGCTCATAGACAACTGATGACCAAAGGCCTTCAGAATTCTCTCTGTTTAGCCATTACAACTTGAAGAACTTTTTTTCCTTTTTTCTCTCAACTAACTGAGAGCTACAAACCCAATATGTGGAGATTGCATCAATTAATGGTGGGTACAAATCTCAAGGCCTATAGGAACTCTAATTGTTCCCTTTTATGACACATTAAGCGTTGCTCATTGGATAAAGGCAGTGGTGGGGGGGAAGAGCAGTTAGTTGAGTGGAAACTGTGTGTTTATAAAGAAATAGAGCTTTACTTAATGTGTTATCCAAATAGTACTTATAAGTAAAGTGAAATAATAGCATTTATTTTTCTAGAACCATTTTATACTATAATTTGAAATAAATTGATAAATTAGACTGCAAAGTTAGAAAAAACAGAACAAAGGGAGTCTTAATTTTTTAAACCCTTAGTATGAAAACATCTTATGTTGGGTTTTCTCACTAATATCAAGATATCAGGGATATCATGGAGGGAAATCTCGCACTGGGTAGGAGGTGGGACTCTGTGTCCTCTAAAGTTCCATCTGAGTGTAGGATTCTGTGACCTTCTTATTAATGATGCACAGACGCTACAATGAATGGGCCATCGGAAGTGAACCAAGTTTAGAATGGGTTAATGCCTGGGTGGAGGGAGGAACAGTTTTTACCTTAACTTGATTCATTCTTAGGATTGTTCTTTATTTAAGGGAGGCTAGCACTTAAGGAAATACAACCATTTATCCCTAGGTACACTTAAGAGATCTTATCCCAAATCCTCCCAATCAGGAAGTCAAGTAGCATTCTGATCAGCTTCAAATGGGCTCAGTCTCTGCACACAGATCAACCAAGACATAGTTCATTGTGTGTCACTGGGCATCTCTGGCCCCTTTCAGACCCACCTCCCATTACCACTGTCAGATCCCAGAAGGAGATGGCTACAAAATCCAATAAACCTTTTGCTTATGGCAATGTGTGCCCCATAACTGCAGTGTAGAACGCCCATGTGTCACGTCTTTACATCTTTACGTCACGGCTGATTTATATGTAACTGTTCCCAGCAGCACCAACTGGGAAGCTCAGGGCAGAAAAGGACATCCCTCCTGCTCTATTGCTTCTCTTCCCAGGAACTCAGTGAACATTCACCTTTCAGCAGTTTTGAGTCTTTCCTCCCACTGTCATATGACTCATTAGGTAAAGATACCAGAAAAATATCTTACCCATAAGAACATAATTGGAGGGTTACCTTGCTTCCAGAAGCCAAAGCATAACCTCCTCCCACCAGAATGACAATCTCCCAGGGCATGGTCTTCTGAAAGTCCTTCCACGTGATGATGGGCTCTGTCCTCAGTGAGAGCTCTCGGCTCTCTCCTGGATCCCAGGTAGAGAGAGACGCAGAGCTAGTTAAACCCTGAAGGGCATGATTTGTGGAGATAGGGATGATTTGGGAGACTGCTAATTTGGGGGGAGTATAAAGGACCTTGATAAGTCTCCTTCAGATCATTCTGATTTGGGTATTCTTTTTTTTTTTTTGAGACAGTTTCACTTTGTTGCCTTTGGTAGAGTGCTGTGGTGTCATAGCTCACAGCAACCTCAAACTCTTGAGCTGAAGTGATCCCCTTGCCTCAGCCTCCCAAGTAGCTGGGACTACAGGCGTCTGCCACAACGCCCGGCTATTTTTAGACATGGGGTCTCGCTCTTGCTCAGGTGGTCTTGAACCCATGAGCTCAGGCAATCCACCTGCCTCAGCCTCTGAGAGTGCTAGGATTACAGTCTTGAGCCACCACACCTGGCTGATTTGGGTATTCATCTGAGCCACCCTGCCTTCTTCCCTTGAACTTTCTCTCACCGTCATTCTTTTTTCCAAAGCAGGGCTTCTTTGCTGGAATGAGGAAGAGGAGGAATCCAAGGAAGACAGAGACTGTGGCATCAGTGCGGTAGCCTTTCCTAGCAAAGAAATAGCATGGCTGAAAGAGGAGGGTCAGGACTGCTCAGGAGTAAAACAGTGCCTCAGGACAGTCTGAACACAATGCCGCTTTTTAGGACTTGGTCTAGAATTAACATCAGCCTTACATCTTGCCAGTTGCTGCTGTGATATGCCACAGTGAATTTAATGGGCAATGTTAATACTGGAGGCAGGGCCTGGCTAGAGTAGATGTCTTAGGGTGAATTTATAGGTCCATTAGCTGGGGCAAGGCCAAAAAGAAGTGATCAAGAGTTGGTTTGTTAAAGGAGCATAGACATAGAGGAGAGATATGAGGGCCATGCCTCAAATGAAAAGTTGATATTGGGAGAGCTTGTGGGGTGCTGCCTTGTGGCCCTGGCCCTTCTGCAGGGGTACAGGAGCCCATGTATCTCTCTCATGGTGTCTTCTTTCCTTCCACAAGCCTCAGCCCCTCTGTAGTCTCTTCAGGGTTGGTACTTTATAGATTCTCCCCCCCCCATCTTCATAACAAGCTGTGAGATAATTGAGGTTCTAAGAGCTTATGTAAGAAGACTGAGGTCACACAGCTGGTAAGTTGCAGCACTGGCTTCCAATCCTACACTGGGACTCCAAAGACTGCGTTTTCATTCTGAATCCACGATGCAGCTTTTGTGGCTTCCCTAAAAAAGTAGATTTTCAGGGAATGAAATGCTTCCCAGATTCATCTCTACCCCTGAGAGTCTGGGAAGGAGCACCAGTGGTAGTTATTGCCGGAAGAATTCGGGTAAGGAGGTTGCTTGATTTTATTTTATTTTTCCCACTCTAATGGTTGCAAAGGGGGGGTTGTTCTTAAGGAGAAAAAGATATCACTTACTTTTCAAAGAAAGAATCCCAGCCAGGGACAAAGCCAGGCTCCCGGGTAAACCACAGCACAGTCATCAGTATAAAGAAAAATCCAGTCACCATTTCAGGGTAGCTAGAAAATAAAACCGAAATTTCTTTAAGCTTTTTTACTTTGCTCTGAAAGCTTCTGTATTCAGAATCCTAATACTTGAGCCATAAAACATGGTTACTGCCTAATCAGTATGAACGGCCGACAGTGAAATGGGAAGTGGAGTAAGTGGAACCAGAAAATAAGACATTAACCATGTTCGCTGGAGAAATTTAGGTGGGAAGGGAAAGAGACCACATTTACACATTTGTAAAATCCACATACAGCCTATAAGGAGAATTTAGTGAAACAGGTATCCTCAAACACTGCTGGTGGGATGGAAATTGCAAAAGCCTCTTTGAAGGCATTTAACCATATCCATCAGAAGCCTTATATCTGGTCATTCCCACCATCTAAGAAAATAACCAGAAGTGCACCCTGAAATATTACCTATTAAAAGATGGAAACAATCTCTATATTCAGTGGTATTCCGTGACGCTGAATACATTGTGGCACTATCGTATGTTACGATGGGCGCATCTGCTGCTAGTTGTGTTCTCTACAGCAGAGTTAACGACTTGGGAACATAATGCCAGTATAATATTGAGAGAAAAGGACAAGATATACAACTATGTTTCGCACGCACTCTAATTTTCCAAAAAACACATACAGTTTTGCACAAAAAAGCATGGAAAGAAGGACATCATGTTGACAATACTGGGATGCTAAAACTACAAATCACTTTTAATTTTTCCTTATATTTTCTTGTGCTCTCTAAATATTCTACAATGAATGTATATTCTTTTTACAACTTAAAACTTAAAAAAAAATAGTGTCTACCTGAATTGTTTTACCCAGTCAAAGCTGTACATGCCATAAATGGAGAAGTTGCCATAAATGGAGAAATAACACTAAAAAGGATGCCAGGTCACTGTGGAAGAGCTGATAGAACCAGCTAAGGGCTTGAGGAGCCTGCCGCCTGAAGGCCACATGTGGCCCTCCAGATCCCCGAGTGCAGCCCTTCACATGAATCTAAACTTCACTTCATTGAAAGGATTTGTTCTGTAAAGTTTGGAGTCAGTCAAAAGGCTACACCCAAGGATTCAGAAGGCCATATGTGGCCCTAAGACCACAGGTTCCCTATCCCTAAGAGCAGTCTCCTAGATCCCTGGGAGTGACCCCTGGGCCACTGCACAGGGCCATTTTAGCAATGTGAATAGTCCTGCCTATAGAACAAATCTGCCACATTCCAAGAGGGTGGCTGTGCTGTCTTTCCCTGTTCTTTCTCCATCTGCTCCATCAACAACACTCCACCCCCAGCCCACAGCTATACTTTGGACTCCGAATATAGCAAAGGGGAAGGGTGGCCATCTAAAATCTAGGCCAGCTTGACTCTGGCATTAAATAGCATCTTCTAAAGGCCTGGATTCATAGATGTGGAAAATTCTTCCAGCTTCAGGGACTGTCAAGAACAAGGATGCTTTATGCTCACTTTACCTGCTGTTTTCCTGCCCAGAGAAGGAGGGAAGGGGAAGGCTGCTTTTTACCTAATGTCTCCCAGCTTTTCATATTCTTCCTGGATCCTCTTCTCTGACAGCTCTTCCCTTTTAGTCTTCTTCTTCTTGCTCAGAGAGCAGGTCTCTTTAAAACTAAAGAAGGGAGAATGAGCAAAGGAATAGGGAAAATATATTTCTGAGGCCCAGAGGAAACTAAATATTAAGCAAATACTAAACCACTCGCCTGCTGTGCTCACTTTTCTCCTCTTCACTCATGCTCTATCCTCTGTCCCCTGACTGTTCATACAGCTTCCATCCAAATTCTCCAGCCTCTCATCAACCTCGTCTGCTGGGTTAGGGGTGTATCCATCTGTGTATATAGCTCGTCTATCAGTGCCAAGCTATGTCTTATGAACTTGTGCGAGTATGCTTAGGTGGGGTCGATTCCACATACTTACCTTTTATATAACTAAAGGAATTGGTGTAATGTGGTGTATGTGTCTAGATGTAAATTTTTGCTGTTCCACATGGGGTGTGTGTGTTTTTCTAGAGATAAAGCTTATCTAGAGTAAAAGTTGCTGTTAGTTGTATGTTACTAATACTGGAGTTAAGAAGAATGTAACCATCATTGGTTTGACAACAAACAGTCTCTGAGTTAAAAGTCAGGTCAGAGAACATTCCTTGCTCAATGAGAGTAACAGCAAAACATTATATATACTACATATCATCCCTTTATGTGTTTGAAACTCATCAAATTTGGAGTAGACTGATGGTTATTACGAAAGGCTTGCTAAGTAGATTATATTAGAAATATTATTGAAAGGGAAATGTCTTTTTTTGAGGGATCTGAGCATATTCCATATACGCTATAAGTCATGTCTAGAAAATTAAACTTGAGGCAAATTCCACTTGGAGTCATATTTCTTAAAGTAGTTGGAATTACCCTCTTTGCTTTGAGAGCAATATAGCTACATTAAACACTCTCCAGTTTAGACTTTTACAAATCAGGCCCTCTAACTCATTAGAATTAAGAACATTTCATTGTAGAGCTGAGGGTGAAGTACTGAGTTTATGAACATTCCAAGTGTCTAGAAAAGACGATGCCTGATTCCTGATCCAGTTCACTGCATTCTCCTGGGAGCAGCAGCTCTCCTTGAACAGAGCCCTCCAGGCCTTAGACCATAGTCTTTGGATTAACAAGATAGCCTCAGTGATTTGTTGGAAGGGTCCTGGGACTCACTTGCAGCCCAGGAATAGCCAGTGCATCCAGAACCAGCTGACCACAAGCATGATGATGGATATGGGGAAGCTGAAGAGGAACCAGGTGCCGAAGTTCACCACCTCTGCAGCTGGATACTGGCTGGAGAGGAAAGAACCAGGTCAGCAATTAGAAAAGGGAGGATTGGGAGGATGGGTGGAGGGAGAGTAATTGGTGGGACCACACATACAGTGCATCTTACAAGGGTACATGTGAAATTTACTAGGTGTAGAATATAAATGTCTTAACACAATAACTAAGAAAATACCGTGAAGACTATGTTAACCAGTTTGATGAAAACATTTCAAATTGTATATAAACCCAGCACATTGTACCCCATGATTGCATTAATGTACACAACTATGATTTAATAAAAAAAAAAAAAAAGAAAGAAAGAAAAAAGAAAAGGGAGGATTTCCATATGGCATTTTGGGCAATTAAGCCAAATGCTCCTTAAGAAGATACATATTAGGGTTAAGGGAAGAGATAATGATAAAAATATGGTAAAACATTATCTAGAACCCACTTATTTGGTAGTTGCGACTGTAAAAAATCTAGACAAGGATCACGAAGTAAGCTAAAAAGGGCATCTAGACAACCACATTTAATATCACTAGAGTTTATGTTTTTGCATTCAAAAGAATTACTCAGACTTATTTGCCCTTAATTTACATAAAGATTCTATTAAATTACTTCATCTGGTTTTCAAGACAGCAAAGACTAAAGAGGGCAGCCTGAGATATAAACTCACTGAAGAAATATGAATTTTGATTGGGGGACCCAGGCAGGCCAGTTCTGGAGAACTCTGGGCTCTAGGGCCTCATGAGGGTTCCAGGTATAACAATGTCCATAAGAAAATCAGGGCTTTGCTCTGCGCCTGTGGCTCAATGGGCTCAGGTGTCAGCTACGTACACCTGAGCTGGCGGGTTTGAATCCAGCCTGGGCCCACCAAACAACAATGACGGCTGCAAACAAAAAATGGCCGGGCGTGTGGCGGGCGCCTATAGTCCCAGCTACTTGGGAGGTGGAGGCAGGAGACTCGCTTGAGCCCAGGAATTGGGGGTTGCTGTGAGCTGTGATGTCATGGCACTCTATCCAGGATGACAGCTTGAAGCTCTGTCTCAAAAAAAAAAAAAAAAAAAAAAGGAAAATCAGGGCTTGGAATCTCCAAATCTTTATCAACATCCATCGCTGTCTTAGGGTAAAGGGAATTTGTCCAAAGGACTGCTCATTCATCACCAGTAGATCTGGGACCCCCAACTCAACATGTTTCCTAGGGAGCTAGGATGGACTGTATGTGAGCCATGACTTTTGCCTAGACAGGGCTGGGGCGTAAATGCTGGTTTCTTATCCGTAGGTTTTTCTTATTGGGGCTGGGCATAGAACTCCAAGAAGGGAAGTGATTGTGCCCCTCTTCTTGCACTAGGCCATGAACAATTCCCAAAGGAGAGAATGCAGTGACAGCACACGATGAAAGAGTGTTCAATCTTGGCTTGGCACTTATAGCTCAAGCAGCTAAGATGCCAGCCATGTACACCAGAGCTGGTGGGTTCGAATCCACCCTGGGCCTCCCACACAACTATGACAACTACAACCAAAAAATAGCCAGGTATTGTGGCGGGTGCCTGTAGTCCCAGCTACTTGGGAGGCTGAGGCAAGAGAATTGCCTAAGCCCAGGAGTTGGAGGTTGCTGTGAGCTGTGATGCCACTGCACTCTACCCAGGGCAACAACCTGAGGCTCCATCTCAAAAAAAGAAAAAAAGGCCCTTTGTGCCATCCGGGTCTCTCGTGCGAGCGATTTAGTCTGTGGTGAAGCTTCGGACCGGCAGGTACTGTTGGAAGCGGCTGGTGGAGGTGCCGCCCTAGCGGCCAGGACTCTCAACTATGGTGGCTAGTGATACAGAACGAGATGGACTAGCCCCAGAAAAGACAACCCCAGATAGAGATAAGAAAAAAGATCAGTCAGATGTTTCTGTTTCTCCTAGAGCCTCAAAACATCATTATTCAAGATCACGATCAAGGTTGAGAGAAAGAAAACGAAAGTCAGATAATGAAAAGAAGAAAACACAGAAGCCGGAGCAGGAGCAAAGAGCGTGCCAATGCGCGAAGAGACTGAACAGAAGACGCTGCAGACTCAGATAGCAAAATAAAATGATAAGAACCAACTTCTTCTTAAAACAGGCAAGAAGACATGAATCCAAAGATAAATTTTCTAAGAAACACAAGTCTGAGGAACATAATGACAAAGAACATTCATCTGATAAAGGAAGAGAGCGACTGAATTCATCTGAAAATGG
>CAUYON010133432.1:0-10322 GCA_963573935.1 Arctocebus calabarensis
GAGCTGGCGGGTTCGAATCCAGCCTGGGCCCACCAAACAACAATGACAGCTGCAACCAAAAAATGGCCGGGTGTTGTGGCGGGCGCCCCTGTAGTCCCAGTTACTCTGGAGGCTGAGGCAAAAGAATTGCTTAAGCTCAAGTGTTTGAGGTTGCTGTGAGCTGTGATGCCATAGCGCTCTACCCAGGGCAATAGCTTGAGACTCTGTCTTAAAAAAAAAAAAAAGAAAGACAGGAGTTGACACAGTACAGGTTTCACATGATTTGGGAGGTGAACAATCTAATGAAGTGAGCAGGGCCTATTATCTGTTTGGATTGGCAAACACTATAATCCCAAAGAGAATATATGAGGCTAAAAAAGAAGCATATGGCTTGTGCTAATGGAGCTTACATTCCAGTCAGAGACAAGAAGTGTACACATATAAAGAAAACAACCAATTGATGACAGGAGTGGTTAGGTGACAGGAGTTCTGAAGTGGAGACTGAATGTAGGAAGTTTCAGTGCAGGAATCTGTTTGGAAGCAGGGGTAAGGGCTTTAAGTGCAGCTTAGACAGTGGACTGAATGAATCTGGAGAAGGCTTTCAAGGAATATGTGGAAGGAGGTGAGCCTTGATGAAGATAAGGAGGATTTGGAGAGCTGGAACTGAGACAGAAAAGGAGGGTTCTAGAGAGAAGGAACCTTCAGAATCTCACTTGCAGACACTGGAAAGAGCAAAGCCTGAACTGCAGCCTGAGAGAAGTAAAGGAACCTAGATTACAGACACCATATTAACCTGTCCCTCCTTCCTGAGGGCAGGACACCAGCTCCTTGTCTTGTTCTGCCACTTACTCACTATGTGTACTCTGAGACGAGTCAGGCAGACTCAGTCCTGGTTTCCTCACTCATCTTACAAAGTTCATACCTGTGCTACTTAACCCCACAAGGTTTTTGTAAGAATCAATTATATAATACACAAACGATCTGATTACTTAACATCCTATTGCTAAATCACAAAAATGATACTTCAGTAGGCAGTAGGAAATACCCAGGCTCTGCAAACTGGGAGACAATGCCTTCCAGATGCATAAGATGCCTCATCGTCATTTCACAGAGTTCATATGCAAAGTTCTATGCTAGGCACCAAGAACACAATTCTTTTCTCCTTCAAGATTGCTCAAACCACTTCAGCTGTAAAGCCTTTCTTGAGCTCTAGCCTTCCCACAAAATTAGTGGCTTTCTCCTCTGTGAACTGTATACACATCTGTATAAGCATGTATATCATACTGCTTTGAGATTCTTTATTTTGACAGGGACATTACACAGTGCTTACAGGCAAGAGCTTTGTAACCAGACATACTAGGATTGAAATCCAGTTCCAGCACTTAGAAATTTGTGAGGTAGGGAAAGCTGCCTAACTTCTCCGCAACTCAGTTCCTTCCTCCATAAAATGGGACATGCTTCATAGAGCTGTTATGAGAATTAGAAAAGAAAACCATTTAGTACTAGGGCCTGTTACATAATATTATATGCATGTTGGCAACAGTTAGTTGAATAAATGAATTATTTGTTAAATAAATGAATGAATGGATACATTTATACATTCAATTAGACAGAGAGCAAACTCTTTGAGTTCAGGCAATTGTCTAATTCATCTTTGGGTTCCTAGAACCTAGCATGTGCCTGGAAAATAGCAAGTGCTTAATGCATATTTGATGAATAAATGGATGAATGAATGAAAATCTGGCCTGTCTCCAAGGAACCTTCTATCACATGGAGACTGCATTAATTAAGGTTCTTTTGGTTGTAGATAACATAAGCCAATATTAGAAAACTTAAGAAAGGTAAATTTTTTGGAACTCTCCTGAAGAGTGAGAAGTGATGGGACTCAGAACAAACACCAAACCTCAGCAATAGAAATTAGACACCAAACCATTTCCAATGCTTAGCTTTCAGAAACCTACGATTTACATATTCCCTAGGCCAAACTTTGGAAACACTAAAGAACTAAAGAATTTTCATATTCTCAGGCCAAACACTGAGGAAAGAGAAACTTAATTGGCCCACTTAGAGCAAGATGGCTAAATCTGACCAATCAATGCTAGCCAGAGTACAAGGTCAGCCTGCTAGAGGTGAGGAATCAGACAAGGAAGAATCATGGCAGAGAATAAAGGAACAGCTTTATCAGAGTCTACTACAAGGAGCCAGAACCTGGGAACAAAAAGGACAAATAACATGGCTTGGAATGAGTGTTAAAAAGGAAGCTTCCAGTAAAGCATTTTTTAAAGAGCCATGCACTGATTGTTGCCTCACAAGAGAAATGAAGTGAAAGAAACCAGGCTATTTTGCTGGAGGAACAGCCAGCCTGCACTATCAGATAGGGGTCTTCATTTTATGTAGTGTAAGTCACACTGGATGACTTACACAGAAGAGGATTCCAATTCATTACAAAGTTACTAGCAGTTCAGAGACCTGACTGAAAGCTAGATGACCAATCTTAGGAAAAGTCAGAAGCCACTGGAGGGCCAGGCAGCAATGACCACAGCAAGGGTTTGTGGCAGAAACTGTCTGGTAAGCACACCACCACCAAATAAATGACCTTCAACCAGCCCTTCCATTCTTGGGTCACTTGGTTAAGAGTCAAAGTCCCAGAGAGAGCATCTATTTAGCAGCGTTTATGTCACACTGGTCTATGCAGGTGCCGACAGAAAAAAGAACTTTCCTTCTTTCATAGTGTGAGTGCTTACCAAGATTCAGCCTCCCAAGAAGATTACACTCAATGAAGAGAGGTGATTTCCTAAAATGAAAAGGAGGACCTAATAGAAAAAGAGAACAGACCCTGGGTAGGCAAAAACAACCAATGTCCCCTTCATCACTACTGCAGAAGAATCACAAAGTAAAAAGGGTCCTTCAAAAAACCAGAGCTTGACAACTCAGATCTGTTACCTAATCCTAACTCTTGAGAGCATAATTTAGTCTTCCCTTTTCAAATTGTTCATACTACAAACATTGATTTATCTACTTAGCCAATCATTTCAGAAATATTTTTTGCTGGTTTTCATATTGAATACCAGAAATAACAAGGATAAGCAGGAAAAAACCCATGCTCTCTGTCCTTAGGGAGGCATCAGTTTTGATTTACAAGAAATGGGACTGTTATTTCTCTTTTCATTCTTCCAAATCTTTTTTTTTTTTTTTGAGACAGAGACTCAAGCTGTTACCCTGAGTAGAGTGCTGTGTCATCATAGCTCACAGCAACCTCCAACTCATGGGCTCAAGCGATTCTCCTGCCTCTGCCTCCCAAGCAACTGGGACTACAGGCACACACCACAATGCCTGGCTAGTTTTTGGTTGCAGCCGTCATTGTTGTTTGGTAGGCCCTGGATGGACTCGAACCCTGCAGCTCAAGTGTATGTGGCTGGCGCCTTAGCCACTTGAGCCACAGTGAAATCTTATACATTGAGTGAAAGAGACTACTTCTCTCCCTGGAAAATCTTGGATATTAATGTCTCTGGACTATTTTCAGTGGCAATATTTGTATCTACAAAACTGGGCAGGCCCTGGGACAAGAGTTTAGAATCGCATAAAACAAAACAAAGTTAGTTGAATGAAAGTCTAGACAGAGAGCAAATTCCTTGAGTTCAGGCAATTGTCTAATTTGTCTTTGGGTTCCTAGTGCCTAGCAGGTGCCTGGCAAATAGCAAGTGCTTAATACATGTTTGATGACTAAATGGACACAGTAACCACAAAATAGCCAGAGCTGTTTAAAGGAATGTTTGCACACAAATAGGAAGCTTCGGAGTGATGGTAGATCCTGATTACCCAGGAGTGCCTCCAGGGTGCTGCTGAGTGTCTAGCAGAGTGATTTCAATCTATGGTATTTGCTATGGGAGCTCTGTGATAAAACAAGTGCTCCAGGACTAGGCTGATGGAGCCTGTGTCTCAATGGCAGGTCTCTGCCCTAGAGTTACCTTTGCTCCAGAAGCACCTGGGAGCTCCCTACTCAAGCACCACACCCCAAACCTCCACCCTGTCTTTCCTGTGGGCCCTCACCCAGCTGAATGTGCAATCTGAGGTTCTAGTTCAGGAAATAGACTTTTGCTTCTGGCTCTAGGAAGGAGGAAAACAGGTGGTGGTGTTAGCCAAGACTCAGATCTACACATTTCAAAACTGAATTCAGATTAGATAAAGCACAGAGATTTATTGCCCCACATAACTAAAAAAAGCGAGGTGAGGGAGGGTGGCAGGGGGAGTCTGATTGGATCCAGGTGCTCAATCCATATCATCAGGAATCAATCTCCATCCCAGGATTGACTTTATTCCCAGATGGCTGTGGCAGGTAGCCTGCATTCAACTAACTTTATTTCATTTTATTTATTTGTTTCTGAAACAGAGGCTTACTTTGTTGCCCTTAGTAGAATGCCATGGCATCATAACTCACAGTAACCTCAAACTCTTGGGCTAAAGAGATCCTCTTGCCTCAGTCTCCTGAGTAGCTGGCACTACAAATGCCAGCCACAATGCCTGGTTATTTTTAGAGATGAAGTCTAGCTCTTGCTCAGGCTGGTCTGGAACTCTTGACCTCAAGGGATCCACCCACCTTGGGCACCCACCTTGGGCTAGGATTACAGGTGTGAGCCATTTCACCCGTCTTCAACTAACTTTAAAACCTCAGCTGAGGCTCGGCACCTGTGGCTCAAAAGGCTAAGGCGCCAGCCACGTACACCTGAGCTGGCGGGTTTGAATCCAGCCTGGGCCCGCCAAACAACAATAACGGCTGCAACCAAAAAATGGCTGGGCGTTGTGGCAGACGCCTGTAGTCCCAGCTACTTGGGAAGCGGAGGCAAGAGACTCGCTTGAGCCCAGGAATTGGAGGTTGCTGTGAGCTGTGATGCCACAGCACTCTATCCAGGGTGACAGCTTGAGGCTCTGCCTCAAAAAAAAAAAAAAAAACCTCAGCTGAGTAACAGTGATGTAGACCCTGTGAGATTCCCAGGTAGATTCTCATTGGCCTGGTTTGGGTCACATGCCTCAGGCAGCTGTTGAATTGATTGGCCAGGCCTGAATCTTGTGCCCACAAATTTCCCCACTTCTGAGCCACAGGCTCTGAGAATAGGAGATCAGTGGTTTCCCCACTGGAAGAAATGGTACTATTACCGGAAAAAAGAGTGCAGGGCAGGCATAGCCAACACATGTCCATTATATCCATCATGAAGCAGGAAGTAGGAATGCCTAAGAGATTCTCACCATTTTAAATATATTATAAGAAATATTGGTTTTAGGCTCGGTGCCTGTAGCTCAAGTAGCTAAGGTACCAGCCACATACACCAGAGCTGACAGGTTCAAATCCAGCCCTGGCCTGCCAAACAACAATGACAACAACCACCAAAAAATAGCCAGGCATTGTGACAGGCACCTGTAGTCCCAGCTACTTGGGAGGCCAAGGCAAGAGAATCACGTAAGCCCAGGAGCTGGAGGTTGCTGTGAGCTGTGATGCCACAGCACTCTACCCAGGGCGACAGCTTGAGGCTTTGTCTCAAAAAAAAATAGAAAAGAAAAGAAATACTGGTTTTAGACCATTGCTCTTCCCCAAATCCAACCTCCAAAATGTACCCTAAATTAATCTCTCTTTATGGTAAATCTCTATGATAGTTTAAAATGATGGACATCTTATTGTTGTCTTCATTAAACTATCATCTTAAGCAGTTAACAAACATCCTGTGTGTGTGTGGCATATAAGAAAAATAGAAATACAGACTGAGAATTTACTCTCTAAGAGAGCATTAATGATGACAAAAACTAGCCAACAGCCATACCAACTCTGAATTTGTTATATATTGTCAAATTAAAAATCACATAAATTGGGCAGTGCCTGTGGCTCCGTGAGTAGGGCGCTAGCCCCATAGACAGGGTGGCAGGTTCAACCCCAGTGAGTAGGGCGCCAGCCCCATATACCAAGGGTGGCGGGTTCAAACCCGGCCCTGGCCAAACTGCAACAAAAAAATGGCCGGGTGTTCTGGCGGGCACCTGTAGTCCCAGTTACTTGGGAGGCTGAGGCAGGAGAATCACCTAAGCCCAGGAGTTGGAGGTTGCTGTGAGCTGTGTGATGCCATGGCACTCTACCGAGGGCAGTAAAGTGAGACTCTGTCTCTACAAAAAAAGAAAAAAAGAAAGAAAAAAGTTACATAAATTGAAAAGCACTATATGTGAAATGTATGTCAAAAAAATTTTTTTAAAAGAAGAAGACAGGGGGGCGGCGATGATGTCTCAAGGAGTAAGGCACTGGCCCCATATACCAGAAGTGGTGGGTTCAAACCCAGCTCCGACCAAAAACAGCCAAAAAAAAAAAAAAATCAGTAATAAAAAAATAAATAAATAAAATTAAAAGGCTCAGCGCCTGTGGCTCAACGGGCTAAGGCGCCAGCCACGTACACCTGAGCTGGCGGGTTTGAATCCAGCCTGGGCCTGCCAAACAATTTGACGGCTGCAACCAAAAAATGGCCGGGCATTGTGGCGGGCACCTATAGTCCCAGCTACTTGGGAGGCGGAGGCAAGAGACTTGCTTGAGCCCAGGAATTGGAGGTTGCTGTGAGCTGTGATGCCACAGCACTCTATCCAGGGTGACAGCTTGAGGCTATGTCTCAAAAAAAAAAATTAAAAAAGAAGACATAAAAGGAGGCGCCTGTGGCTCAGTCAGTAAGGCGTCGGCCCCATATACCGAGGGTAGCAGGTTTGAACCTGGCCCTGGCCGAATTGCAACAAAAAAATAGCCGGGTGTTGTGGCAGGTGCCTGTAGTCCCAGCTACTCGGGAGACTGAGGCAAGAGAATCGCCTAAGCCCAGGAGTTGGAGGTTGCTGTGAGCTGTGACCCACGGCACTCTTCAGAGGGTGATAAAGTGAGACTCTGTCTCTAAAAAAAAAAAAAAAAAGAAGACGAAGACATAAATAAGGAGGTACGTTTCCTAGGTGATGTGGCTTTGACATTCTACAGAGCGACGGAATCTGCAATATTTATTTTATTTATTTATTTGTTTATTTTTTTTTTTTTGACAGAGCCTCAAGCTGTCAGCCTGGATAGAGTGCTGTGCCATCACAGCTCACAGCAATTTCCAATTCCTGAGCTCAAGCGAGTCTCCTGCCTCCGCCTCCCAAGAAGCTGGGACTACAGGCGCCCGCCACAACGCCCGGCCATTTTTTGGTTGCAGCCCCCATTGTTGTTTGGCGGGCCCGGGCTGGATTTGAACCTGCCAGCTCATGTGTATGTGGCTGGTGCCTTAGCCCGTTGAGCCACAGGCACCGGGCCAGAATCTGCAATATTTAAATGGAATAAGGTAAAGCTGCCATTTCTTTTCTACTTCATCATAGAAGCCTTCAAAGATTTGGGTATCTCTCCCACCACTTTCTTTATATTTATGTGGCAATGCTACATCTTTTTTGGACAACATAAATTCCTTTAAAATGGACTTTTGACACAAACTCAAGAGGGGGCTGAGGGGAGGAGGGGAGCGGATTGGTGTGCTCTCATCTAACAGACACAGTGTAAGGGTACATGGCACACCTCCTGGGTGTGGGGCACAACTGCAACTTGGACTCTACCTAACAAACATGAACTAAGTAACCTAATCGTCTGTACCTTCATGTTAATTTAAAATTTTAAAATAATGGAGTTTTGAGGTTCTTCTTCCACCTATACATGTATCATTTTATAATTAAGGTTATTTGTTTCCTCGCACACTAAATAGAAATTTTTTCAGTTATTGCGTATAATTATTAATGCATCTTTTCTTTTTGAGTATTTGTATCCCAAAAAATCAGACTCAAGAATCCTGTGTTTGGGTTGTAGATGATTCAGTGTCTTCCTACTTTTTGGTACTTCCCAGTTCCTTAAAAAAAATTATAAATCTATTTACAATTATAATAATTAAAATTAAAAGTTGGGCCAGCCATTCTAGCTCATACCTGTAATCCCAGCACTTTGGGAAGCTGAGGTAGGAGGATTACTTGAGGCCAGGAGTTTGAGAACAGCCTGGGCAGCCTATCAAGACCCCATGTCTTCCAAAAATATTAAAAATTAGCTAGATGTGATGGCTGCCACCTATAGTCCTAGCTACTCTGGGGGCTGATATGGGAAGATCACTTGAGCCCAGCTTAGTGAGCTATGATCATGCTACTGCACTATAGGCTGGGTGACAGACTGAAAAACGTCTCAAAAAAGAAATAAATATGGGTGGCGCCTGTGGCTCATCGAGTAGGGCGCTGGCCCCATATACCAAAGGTGGTGGATTCAAACCCAGCTTCAGCCGAACTGCAAAACAGAAAAATAGCCAGGCGTTGTGGCGGGCTCCTGTAGTCCCAGCTACTCGGGAGGCTGAGGCAAGAGAATCGCCTAAGCCCAGGAGTTGGAAGTTGCTATGAGCTGTGTGACGCCACAGCACTCTACCAAGGACGATAAAGTAGAGACTCTGTATCTACAACAACAACAAAAAAACCAACCAAGCTTGGCTCAGCGCCTGTGGCTCAACAGGTTAAGGCTCCAGCCACGTACACTTGAGCTGGCAGGTTCTAATCCAGCCCAAGCCCACCAAACAACAATGACAGCTGCAACCAAAAAATGGCCGGGGGTTGTGGCGGGTGCCTGTAGTCTCAGCTACTTGGGAGGCAGAGGCAAGAGACTTGCCTGAGCCCAGGAATTGGAGTTTGCTGTGAGCTGTGATGCCATGGCACTCTATCCAGGGTGACAGCTTGAGGCTCTGTCTCAAAAAAAAAACCAACCAGGCGCTCAACGGTCTAAGGCACCAGCCACATACATCTGAGCTGGCGGGTTCGAATCCAGCCTGGGCCTGCCGAACAACAATGACGGCTGCAACCAAAAAATGGCCAGGCGTTGTGGTGGGCGCCTGTAATCCCAGCTACTTGGGAGATGGAGGCAGGAGACTCGCTTGAGCCCAGGAATTGGAGGTTGCTGTGAGCTGTGCTGCCACAGCACTCTATCTAGGGTGACAGCTCAAGTCTCTGTCTCCAAAAAAAAAAATAACCAAAGAACTCATACTTTATTTATTTTATTTTATTTTATTTTTTTGAGACAGAGCCTCAAGCTGTCACCCTGGATAGAGTGCAGTGGCATCACAGCTCACAGCAACCTCCAACTCCTGGGCTTAGGCGATTCTCTTACCTCAGCCTCCCAAGTAGCTGGGACTATAGGCGTCCACCACAACACCTGGCCATTTTTTGGTTGTAGCCGTCATTGCTGTTCGGCAGGCCCAGGCTGGATTCAAACTCGCCAGCTCAGGTGTACGTGGCTGGTGCCTTAGCCTGCTGAGCCACAGGCACCGAGCCAGAACTCATACTTTATGATTTCAAAATTTACTATATAGATGAAGTAACTAAGATAGTGTGCTACTAGTATAAAGAAAGACATATATGTAGCCGGGCGTTGTGGCGGGCACCTGTAGTCCCAGCTACTCGGGAGGCTGAGGTAAGAGAATCGCCTAAGCTCAGGAGTTGGAGGTTGCTGTGAGCTGTGTGACGCCACAGCACTCCACCAAGAGCGATAAAGTTGAGACTCTGTCTCTACAAAAAAAGAAAGAAAGAAAGACATATAGGGCGGCACCTGTGGCTCAGTGGGTAGGGCACCAGTCCCATGTACTGAGGGTAGTGGGTTCAAGCCCGGCCCGGTCAATCTGCAACAAAAAAATGGCCGGGTGTTGTGGCCTCCCGAGTAGCAGGCACCTGTAGTCTCAGCTACTTGGGAGGCTGAGGCAAGAGAATCGCCTAAACCCACGAGCTGGAGGTTGCTGTGAGCTGTGATGCCACGGCACTCTACCAAGGGTGACAAAGTGAGACTCTCTCTCTAAAAAAAAAAAAAGAAGAAGAAAAAGAAAAGCATATAAATCAATGTAATAAAATTGAGAATATAGAAATAAACGCTGATCAATTGATTTTTGACAAAAGTTCCAAGTCATTTCAAGAGGGTAATAAATGGACTTGTCAACAAATGATGCTGATAAAACTGGACATCTACATGCAAAAAAGAATGAGTTTGGAACCCTACATCACACCACATACAAAAATGAAGTCAAAAATGGATCCAAGAGCTAAAACCATACAATTCTTAGAAGAAAATATAGGTATAAAGCTTCATGATCATGGATTCGCAATAGTATTTTAGATATGAAACCCAAACCATAAACAACTAAAGAAAAAAGAAATAGGCTTGGTGCCTGTGGCTCAACGGGCTGAGGCGCCAGCCACGTACACCTGAGCTGGCGGGTTCGAATCCAGCCCCCGGGCCCGCCAAACAACAATGACAGCTGCAACCAAAAAAATGGCCGGGCGTTGTGGCGGGC
>CAUYON010133434.1:0-24992 GCA_963573935.1 Arctocebus calabarensis
GGCTTGGCACCTGTGGCTCAACGGGCTAAGGCGCCAGCCACGTACACCTGAGCTGGCAGGTTCGAATCCAGCCCGGGCCTGCCGAACAACAACGACGGCTGCAACCAAAAAATGGCCGGGTGTTGTGGCAGGCATCTGTAACCCCAGCTACTTGGGAGGTGGATGCAGGAGACTCGCTTAAGCAGGAATTGGAAGTTGCTGTGAGCTGTGAACTACCTCCCTCATCAACTTCTAAGTTTGGTGGCTGTAAATAAAGATGAATCTTCTCTAGCTGGCTGACTGCTCACCTTCTGTGCACCAGTTTCTAAAAGGCAACAGATGAGAACCTTTTTAGCACCAGGGACTAGTTTTATGAAAGACAATTTTTCCAAGGACAGGGGGTGTAGGTGGGGATGGCATAGATTGGTGAAGCAGTATGGCCAGGTTCTTAACAGGTTACAAAGCTGTTGGGGATCAGGTGTCCCAGCTCCCTGAACCCAGCTGACTTGGTTTGATTACCTGGCTGAGCTAGCTAGAAAGTTCAATTGAGGCACGGCAGTAATTGAAAGCAAACATGAATGGAAACAGAAAATAAAATTGGAGCAGCATGGGCAGCTATGAATAGAGAGCAAAAGTAACCTGCACAAGTTTAAATGTAACAAAGAGAAATTTTACTTAGAACACAGAGAAAGTTTAGAGCACTTCTGAGGGAGTTAGAAGTAGGTCCTCTCATGAAGCATAGAAGGTGAAAGAGATAGAGATGCAAAAACCTGCAGGAGTATAAATACTTTTAGATCCAGTTTGAAATTGGTTGCAAGTTTTTCATTGGTCTCTTTGTGTCTCTAAGCAGTACTGCCTTTTTCTATTGGTCACTGACTATCTCTTTCTATTGGTCATTGGTTACCTAGGCTTCATGCCCACATTCTTATGGGCCCTCCAGACTTCCTGGTTGAGCAGGCCAGGTTTTCCTCCCACCACTCTTTTTATTTTTTTTTTGAGACTGAGCCTCAAGCTGTCACCCTGGATAGAGTGCCGTGGCATCACAGCTCACAGCAACCTCCAACTCCTGGGCTTAGGCGATTCTCTTCCCTCAGCCTCCCAAGCAGCTGGGACTACAGGCACCCACCACAACACCCAGCTATGTTTTTGTTGCAGTTTGGCAGGGGCTGGGTTTGAACCTGCCACCCTCAGTATATGGGGTCGGCGCCCCACTCACTGAGTCACAGGCACCACCCTATAATTTTAACTCTTAATCAGACTTTTTTTTTTTTTTTTGAGACAGAGTCTCACTATGTCACGCTCGGTAGAGTGCCTTGGTGTCACAGCAATCTCAAACTGCTGGGCTTAAACGATTCTCCTGCCTCAGCCTCCCAAGTATCTGGGACTACAGGTGCCCACCACAATGCCTGGCTATTAATCAGACTTTCTTACTAAAGGAGAGGGAATATCCAGCACCCCCACTCCTCATTGCCTGCATCACCACCTGAGCACCACCTCCTTCCTATTCCACCCAAAACCCTCCAACCCCCACCCCAGCCAGTGAAAAACTGTCTTCCATGAAACTAGTCCTGGTAACAAAATAGTTGGCTACCACTGCACTTGTGTGTTAACTCTATCATTTTTACCTCTGTACAAGACTGGTATTGTATTAAATTGTATTATTAGCATTCAGTTATCTCAGTGGTTCTCATATTTTAGGGTCTCAGAATCCCTCTACACCCCTAAGAATCAGCAAGCAGATAAATGGGGCCAGGGGCTGGAAGAGGACTGACTACAAAGGGGCAGAAGGGAATCTGGGGTGGACGAGAAAACAGCTACACGTAGATTATGATGGCAGTTACATGACTATCTGTGTATGGCCCAAAACACAGAACTTTGTATTAAAAATGGTGAATAGCCAGGCTCAGTAGCTCTTACCTGTAAGCCCAGCACTTTTGGGAGGCCAAGATAGGAGGATCACTTGAGGCTAGGAGTTCACAATCAACCTGAGCAAAATAACAAGACCCTGACTCTACAAAAAAAAATTTTTTTTAATTAGCTGGGTATGTAGCTACTTGGGAGACTAAAGCAAAAGGATCACTTCAGCCCAAGAGTTTGAGGTGGCTGTGAGCTACAATGATGCCATGGCACTCTATCCAGGGTGAGGAAGTGAGACTCTGTCTCAAAAAAGAAAAAAAAAAGCTGCGTATGGTAGTACATTCTTATAGTCTCGGTTACCCAAGAGCCCAGGAAGTTGAAGTAACAGCAAGCTATGATTACACCACTGCATCTAGCCTGGGATACAGAGCAAGACCTTGTTTCTAACAAAAAAAAAAAAAAAATGAAATTATTAACTTAAATAAATAAATATGGTGAATAAACTGTATGTAAATTATACTTTGTTTAAGAAAATGACTTAAAAGTATTGAGGACCCTAAAAGAGTACTTGTTTATGTAAGTTACAAGAATCAAAACTTAACCATATTTTTTTTTTTTTTTTGAGACAGAGCCTCAAGCTGTCACCCTGGATAGAGTGCTGTGGCATCACAGCTCACAGCAACCTCCAATTCCTGGGCTAATGTGAGTCTCTTGCCTCTGCCTCCCAAGTAGCTGAGACTACAGGCGCCCACCACAACGCCCAGCCATTTTTTTTGGTTGCAGCCGTCATTGTTGTTTGGCAGGCCTGGGCTGGATTCCAACCCGCCAGCTCAGGTGTACGTGGCTAGCGTCTTAGCCCATTGAGCCACAGGCGCTGAGCGAATACTTAACCATATTTTTAAAAATTTCTTTTTTTCAGACAGTCTCACTCTATTACCCTAGGTTAGAGTACCAAGGCATCAGCTTAGCTCACAGCAATCTCAAACTCCTGTGTTCAAATGATCCTTCTGCTTCAGCTTCCCCAGTAGCTGGGACTACAGGTGGCACCTCAGTGCATGTGGCTGGTGCCATAACCACTGTGCTACAGGCACTGAGCATATTAGAAATTTTAACTGAGAAAATTTTAAAATAGTCTTTATGTACTCATTTTAAAAATGAATGCACTGATTGTTAATGTACTCTTGGTGAGAAATATATTTTTCAAAGCAAAAAACATTTAATGAGAAAAGTCATATTGTATATTTTAACAAATCTCTTCAAATATCACCCTTCAAATAGAAAACAGCTGACTGAATTCTCATTTCTGCTTCCATCTGTTATATAGTGGGATCACAAGTCAAGTAGCTTCTAGGAAAATCCTCTATACACTTGTGAGAAAATGAGAATGAAAAAGATGAATAACATCTGTACATTATTATGAAAATAAGTTTAACCTGCAAGTGTCAGGAAAGACTCATGGTCTCTGCACCACACTTTGAGAACCTCTGATTTAGTCTATACAAGAAAAGTATCAAATTCTGAATATGAAGCAGTAACAAAATTTACTTCTTTTCATCTCAAAGAAGCAGTATCTTATGAAGATCATCTGTCTTACTCTGATACAGTAATAATCCTTAACCACCTCAAAATTTCTATCAATGATGTAGACTGAGCTACAATTTCAATGTAAGTGAAACATGTTTCTGAAGTTCAAGGATTTAAAAAACCAGTAGTCCATAAATGACTGCACCACCCTCACAATCTCACTCATCAACTATCTGCAGGACAGAAAGGCAGCAAGAACATTTAGCAAGTAGACAAAGAAATGCCTGATCTCGAGGAAAGATCCACAAAGCTAAAAAAGAGGTGAAATAACTACAAAAGTAAAGCACTATTGGAGCAAACATATCCTGAATGTCCAAAAAATACAAATATTGCTTCTTGATTACACAGTTAAAAGAATTCAAAATGCTATGACTATATTCCCCAAATCTACAAGATAGTGAAATTGTGTCAAATGACACTTACTTCTGCAATGTCACTGGTCATAGTGAAAACGGGAATCCACCCACTTCTCATACGCTAAGATAGGTGCTGGGACACTGCATTAAGGGGAATACCGGTGTTTGTACAACTCCCATAATTGGAAAGTAGTCCATAACTATTCGTTGCTCCAAGAGACTAAGTTAGAAACTTGCTGTCTCCAGAGACTTTGCCCTCGGGGGACTTTCAAGTACGTCCAAGGAAGTGGTGGTACCACCAGGAGACCGCGCGACTCCTGGGCGGGCACCAGCAGCACTGTGCCTCCGAAATGCGGCAGCGACTCAGTCACCTGCCTGGGGAGTCCCGAGGCCTGCGGGCAGGGTCAGTCCCTCATGCCCCTAAAGCGACGTCGGGGACGCAGGTTGCGCCTCCCTCAACTAGTACTGGGGCCTCCGCCCTCCCTGGCCTTAGTTTCCCCATCTGTGTCCGGGAGCTCGGACGCTGGCCCTGGGCACCCCTCCAACCCGACCTTCAGAACCGTCTGGGCCACCTGCCGCTCGGCCGCTCGGCCGCCCACCCGACTCGGGACGTCCCCGCCGGAAGCGGACCCTGAGAGGGCCGGTCCGCGGCGCCCCGCACTCACCGGGCTGATGCTTCAGAGCCATCACAGACACTAGATAGTGGGCGATGTCAAAAAAGGGGAACATGGACGTGCGGGAGAAGGCCAGAGCCAGCTCATCCCATGGAGAATCCATAACTACGGCTGACCACGCCGGCCCAAGCAGCCGCGGCTACGGGTGACCAGCGTGAGCGCCGAGGGATGGAGGAGGGGACGCAGCGCCGCTCCGCGCCAGCTCGGGCCCCGCGCGTGCGCCCTGGCTGCCGGAGCCTGCGCCGGGGGCGGGGCCGCGCGTCCCGGAGCGCGGGCGGTTGACCCTGCGGGCGGGGTGCCGCTTCGGCTGCGGCTAAGCCTGTGGCTGTGGCGGGCCCTGGTTCTCCAAATAAGTACAGTGAACACAGGCCAGACGTGGAAGAACTTGCAAATGAGCAAAACGACATCTGCAAGGGGTGACGCCCAGACTCGGATTTATTTCTGTACATTGATGTCATTTACCTAACATCTATTGGGCAGCCACAGTGCCAGTCACACTGTGACTTATTGGAGATAAAAAAGATAAAAATGATATCCTGCCCTCAATAAATGTACGTTTCCATGCCGGGCATGGTGGCTCACGCCTGTAATCCCAGCACTTGGGAGGCCAAGGCGGGAGGATGGCCTGAGTTTACAGGTTCGAGACCAGCCTAAGCAAGAGCGAGACCTCCCCCCCCCCTCCCCGCTCCATCTCTAAAAAGTACCGGGGCGTTGTGGCCGGCATCTGTAGTCCCAACTACTTGGGAGGCTGAGGCAGAGAATCGCTTAAGCCCAAGAGTTTGAGGTTGCTATGAGCTGTGACACCACAGCACCCTATACCAAAGGCCACAAAGTGGAGACTGTCTCAAAAAAAAAACAGTACGTTTCCCCCATCCCTCCCACCAAAAACCCACAAGTAATTGAACAAAGCATGCCGACATATAGATGCGTGTAAGGGCTCTTCCGAGGAGAGGAAGATTATTTCAGGAAAGATGGTGAGGTGGCTTGTGAACTGGACTTAGAAAGCTAGATGAGACCGAATGCAAGGTGGGAGAAGGAAGTGTTACCGGCCAAAGAGGGTCCCACTGCCTGTCACTGACAGCCAATACGGAGACCCCAATAGGTTCACCAAACTGTCAGAAGGCCAGCAATTCTGGAGAACAGTGAGAGTATCCTGTCCAGGACTGTTATGTAGCTCGCACCTGTAATCCTAGCACTCTGGGAGCCCGAGGAGTGTAGATAGCTTGAACTCAAGAGTTGGAGACCAGCCTGAGCAAGAGGTCTCTACTAAAAATAGAAAAACTGAGGCGGGAGGATCACATGAGCCCAGGAATTGGAAGTTCCTGTGAGCAACAATGCTGCAGCACTCTACCCAGGGCGACAGCTTGAGATTCTGTCTTAAAAAAAAAAAAAAGACTGTTCTGTCTTCCATTTCCAAACACAGTTTAGATATAAAAGTTAAAAGCAAGAATGTGCCAACCCCTATCTTAAACGATAGTACTTAACAATTATCTTAAACAACAGTAATGACATAACCCATGACCCATTATAAACAATAATTGATGCAACCCATGACCCATATAACCACATTCCTGTTCAAAAGTTAATCTCCTAAATCAATTGCCCGAAACCATTCAAGATACACACTTTTAAGTTAAAGTCAAAATTGCAAAACAACAGGATTGGAGACATAAGGTGAAGGTCACTTAGGACCTAAACCCCATCTCTAAAAACATGTGCCCTGCTGCATGTGTCCTGTCAGCCCTGGCTTGACTGACTCCATCTTATTCTCACTACATGTGCTCTCAGAAGGAGGTTTTAGGGCTAGGGTACAAAGTGACAAATGAGGCTGGGGGGGGAGGGGAAGTCCTTAAATGTCAGACAGTTTGGCTCCAGAAGTTCTTTTTTTTTTTTTTGGTCTTTTGAGACAGAGTCTCACTTTGTCTCCCTCGGTAGAGTGCTATGACGTCATAGCTCACAGCAACCTCAAACTTTTGGGCTTAAGTGATTCTCTTGCTTCAGACTCCCAAGTAGCTGTAACTACCGGTGCCCACCACAATGCCCAGCTACTTTTTGGTTGCAGTTGTCAAGCAGGCTCTGGCCCGGCTCAAACCTGCCTGCCGTGGTGCATGTGGCCGGCACCTGACTCACTGAGCCACAGGCGCCGAGCACTCCAGAAGTTCTTGATCAATCACTAATCATCCTCAGGCATATCAGAGCTGGAATCCCTTCGCTTAACCATTATGACAAACTAGATTGTGTTTCTGGAGTGGCAGCAGAGCAATCGAGCAACAAAATTAGATATAGATTGGTGAGAAGAGACTAAAGACAGGGAAAATTGGAGGGTATTCACTGTTCTAGAGAAAGGTGGTGGAGGCTGAGGCTGTGGGAGTTCAGACCCAGACGAAGAAACCAGTGGATGTCAACTCAACTGTGAAGGCAGGAAAGGGAGCCATCTCTCTCAAAGAAGGAAATTTGGAATGGGGGAGTGGGAGGACTGTGGTTGCCTTCTCGTAAATAGGAAACAAGAAAAAATAGGTTTGGAGAAGGAAAAACATTTAGTTCGGCACATTGTTATTTCATGAGTGAACAGACAGTGCTGGTGCCGGGAAATTGGAGTAAAAAGATGAGTTGCTAGGTCTGTAATGCCTGCATGGGGGTATGCACTACAAAGGGAAATTTAATGTTGATTTTTTTTTTACTCTGAGTATTTACCCATTAATTTTAATTCATTTAACAAATATTTTTTGCATGTTTGCTGTGTAACAGGCATTTTGCTGGATGTCAGAAGTATCACCAGTGCTTAAAGCATGGGAAGACTGGCTCAGCGCCTGTAGTTCAGGAGTTAGGGCACCGCCCACATACAACCCAGGCCAGTTCAAACCCGGCCCAGCTTGCTAAAACAACAATAACTGCAACAAAAAAACAGCCGGGTGTTGTGGCGCGTGCCTGTAGTTCCAGTTACTTGGGAAGCTGAGGCAAGAGGATCAGTTAAGCCCAAGTGTTTGAGGTTGCTGTGAGCTGTGACACCATGGTACCCTGCAAGGCAACATAGTGAGACTCCAAAAAAAAAGAAAAAAAAGGGAAGATTCTAGTAAATCTTTATCAAGAAAGAACAGACTTAAAATGCTTTTCATGGGCGGCTCCTGTGGCTCAGCGAGTAGGGCGCCGGCCCCATATACCAAAGGTGGCGGGTTCAAGCCCGGCCTCGGCTGAACTGCAAAACAAAAAAATAGCCGGGCGCTGTGGTGGGCGCCTGTAGTCCCAGCTACTCGGGAGACTGAGGCAAGAGAATCGCTTAAGCCCAAGAGCTGGAGGTTGCTGTGAGCAGTGTGACGCCACGGCACTCTACCCAGGGCGATAAAGTGAGACTCTGTCTCTACAAAAAAAGAAAAAAAAAATGATGAAAAGAAAGACTTGGCTAGGCATGGTACCTCACTCTGGGAGACCGAGGCACGTGGGTTGCCTGAGCAAGAGTGAGATCCTGTCTCTACTAAAAATAGAAAAAATCGCTGGGCATTGGGGCAGGTCCCTGTAGTCCCAACTCCTGGGGAGACTGAGGCAGGAGGATTGCTTGAGCCCATTGCTGTGAGCTATGATACTATTGCACTCAAACCAGGGCAATAAAGTGAGACTCTGACTAAAAAAACAAACAAAAAAAAAATGAAAAAGAAAGAAAGATTTGCAACTCAACTCCATCCCTCTTCTTGAGGGGCATGATCAAAGAGAGCCCAACCCTGCCCTGCCCTTCATGCCAAGGTCACCCTGTTAGCACTCTGGGAAGCCAAGGCAGGTGGATTGCCTGAGCTCAGAGGTTCCAGACCAGCCTGAACCAGAGCAATAGCTGGGCATTGTGGCAGATGCCTATAGTCCCAGCTACTTGAGAGGCTGAGGCAAGAAAATTGCTTGAGCCCAAGAATGTGAGGTTGCGATGAATATGATGCTATAGCACTCTACTGAGGGCAACAAAGTGAGACTCTGCCTCAAAAAAAGGTCTGCAGGTGCAGTGGCTCAAGCCTATAATCTCACACCTTGGGAGGCTGAGGCAGAAGAATTACTTGAACCCAAAAGTCTGAAACAAGTCTGAGCAACATAGTGAGACCAAATGTCCACAAAAAATTTAAGTTAACTGGGTGCAGTGGTATAAACCTACAGTCCCAGCTATTCAACAGCCTGAGTCAGGAGAATCACTTGAGACCAGGAGTTCAAGGTTGCAATGAGCTATGATCACACCACTGCATTCCAGCCTAGGCGACAGACAGAGACCCCATCTCTTAAAAAAAAAAAGGCCAATCTGACAAGGTCCAGTACAAAAAGACCTGTTCTGTAATTGGTTTTCATTCCAGAGATGAAGGGCTATGAGGTAATGATCGGGAAGAACAGACACTGGTGTTCCAAGCTCACATTTGGCATTTAGAAATTCATGACCAAGCCTTTTTGCAACACTGTTTTCTCCCTGGGGCTAAGTTAAGCAAGTTACAGCAGACTGGGCCAGACCTACAGAGGCCTGGGCACTACCTTATGCCACTGCATGACTCTGGCCCAACCACCCATCCTCTCTGCCTTTGGGTTCTCAGCTGCAAAGTGGGAATCATGATAATGACAACCATAACTGTTGCAGAGATCAAAGAGATGGTGGGCGTGAAAGAGTTTGGTAAGCTGGAGAACTCTGTCTGAGCTCCAGTTGTAATTGCCACTATACTGTGCAGGAGATTTGAATCTGGCAGGTGTGGAGCAGGTGTGACTGTGCATGTGACAGATGCCAGGCCCCTGTGTGAAATCCTGAGGAAGGGGACCCACGTGACCCACGTGATAGTCCTTGTGTGAGACTGGAGAATTTTTCAGAATACTTGATGTCAGCTTTGCTAGTTGATTATTATGAGTGTTTGCTTTGGAGGTGTGCCTCATTGATTTGCATGGAGTTGAACTAGCTCCTGGAATGATTAAGGAAGGCATTTTTAGATAAGTATTATTGTACAACAATCCAGTTGAAAATCTGCTTGGGGTAATACTGCACCTTGTCATTTTTATCAGCATATTTACAACTGAGGGTTGGTCTCAGGTTATCTACTGTGTACGTAATTCAGGCCCAGTGGCCTCAAGTCCAAGATCTGTTGTGTAGCAATAGTTCTGGTTCAAAACAAGACTTTCCAAGAACTTTCAGAACCTACAGAGCAGCCACAAGGACTGTACAGGCTATCCATGGCTTTATTCACAAATCCATCTGCCTGTCATTGGTGTCTCAGAACCTCTCTGAAATTCTGACTTAAAACTAACAGCTCTGTAATTGCTACCTATGGGTCTACAGGGTATCATCCCTAGAATTTGGAAATTAGGCTGCCGTTTGAAAGATAAACCCTCCCTTCAAGTCCACACATGATGGATAGGATTTGTTATCTGTACAAGGCCCCAGAGGGAACAGGATGTCTCTCTGGTGAAAGCCAGAAGAACTGGACTTGGATGCTCAATCCAACCATGCCTGCATAAGAAGAAAGTAGGGACCTAATTAAATCTCAGACAAGCTTCTTAACAGCAGGAAAGTGGCTGCGAACAATCTAGAAGACACCGGAGAGGAAGGATCTGTTCCATTCTGCAGCACCTACCAGAATAAAGGCTGCTAGAAGGGGCCCCAATTGGCAGGCATATCCCCTTAGAGATATAAGATGTCCCACCCCAGTGACATTATTAATGTATCACTCACATGATTCTCTTTGCCCTGTTTTATGCTCATTAAAATCACAGATTTTGACTTCCCATACAAGATAGGGTATGTATTGAGCCCATGAATAGCTTAGGCAGTTATAATTTTCATCATAAATAATAATTTATAATTTTCACATATTTATTATTATTAATAAATTATAATTTTAACTAGACCTCTTTTGTCTTCCTCTCTGAATACTTCAATTCTGCTTTTATTTATGTAATTAATTAATTTTTGGAGACAGAGTCTCATTCTATCACCCTAGATAGCTCAGCCTAGCTCACAGGAACCTTAAACTCCTGGGCTCAAGCAATTCTCCTGCCTCAGCCTCCCAAGTAGCTGGGACTACAAGTGCCCACCACAATGCCTGGCTAATTTTTTTTATTTTTAGTAGAGACAGGGTCTTGCTCTCATTCAGCTGCTTTCAAACTCCTGAGCTCAGAGGATCTACCCACATTGGCTTCTCAGAGTGCTAGGATTACAGTCATGAACCACCGTGCCTCACCCAATTCTGCTTTTATTTATTTATTTATTTTTTATCTTTTTTTATGAGACAGAGCCTCAAGCTGTCACCCTGGATAGAGTGCTGTGGCATGACAGCTCACAGCAACCTCCAATTCCTGGGCTCAAGTGAGTCTCTTGCCTCTGCCTCCCAAGTAGCTGGGACTACAGGCGCTCGCCACACACCCAGCCATTTTTTGGTTGCAGCCATCATTGTTGTTTGGCAGGCCTGGGCTGGATTTGAACCCGCCAGCTCAGGTGTACGTGGCTGGCGCCTTAGCCTGTTGAGCCACAGGCGCCGAGACCCAATTCTGCTTTTAGACTTGTAGGGCTCTCCAGATCCCAGCCCTGGAATGACTATGCAATGCCAAGCCACCATAGCCTCTACTCACATTCTTTTTAAAAAATCATTTATTTATGCAGAGATAGAGTCTTGCCATATTGCCCAGGCTGGCCTCGAACTCCTAACCTCAAACAATCCTCCTACCTCTGTCTCTCAAAATGCTGGGATTACAGGCATGAGCCACAATGCCCTGCTCACATTCTTTTTTTTTTTTTTTTGAGACAGTCTCAAGCTGTTGCCCTGGGTAGAGTGCTGCATTTTCACAGATCACAGCAACCTCAAACTCTTGGGCTTAAGATTCTCTTGCCTCAGCCTCCCAAGTACTGCACTACAGGAGCCTGCCACAATGCACGGCTATTTTTTTGTTGCACTTGTCATTGTTGTTTTAGCAGGCCCGGGCAGGGTTCGAAGCCAGCCCCAGCACATGTGGTCGGTGCCTGACACACTGATCTACGGGTGCCACTTTTTTTTTTTGTAGAGACAGAGTCTCACTTTATCGCCCTTGGTAGAGACTGTGGCATCACACAGCTCACAGCAACCTCCAGCTCCTGGGCTTAGGCAATTCTTTTGCCACACGCCCGGCTATTTTTCTGTTTTTGCAGTTCAGCCAAGGCTGGGTTTGAACCCACCACCTTCAGTATATGGGGCCGGCACCCTACTCGATGAGCCACAAGCCCCCCCCCCCCTTTTTTTTGAGATAGTCTCACTATGTTGCTCTCAGTAGAGTGCTGTGATATCTCACAGCTCACAGCTACCTCAAACTCTTGGGCTTAAGTGATTCTCTTGCCTCAATCTCCCTAGTAGCTGGGACTACAGGCACCCACACCGCCCAGCTAGCTGCCCACATTCTGACTCTACATCGACTGATGAGGGCCCAGAGCCTCAAAATCCCTTTCTGGGAATTTCTATGACCAATTAATAGGACTTAGAATTAGAATGGGAGGAGGAAACCTTTTGCCCCTGCAGTCCTGGCCTCAAATGACTTGGCCAGCTTCTAACAGCTTGGTAAGTATTTCTAATGCAGTAGCTACATGAAGCATAAATTCAGGAAATGGTAAACCAGCTTATATTGTCCTAAATCAGGCAATTTCGTGGAGTACAGTCATCTATCTATTCATATAATGTATATCAAAAATAGAACAAAGAGTAGTCATCATGTCATTTTCTAAATATTGCTTTGCACACAATCTACCATCTAGTGATGGCATTAAATTCCTGTATACAGCAAAGAACTACACACGTATGGACTCAGAGATCCCTTATAAATAAACTGAGCTATGTTTAGTGGGCAGATGTTTTAAGCTGGGCCATTGAAAATTCTTTTTATGGCTGGGCGTGGGGTGGCTCACGCCTGTAATCCTAGCACTCTGGGAGGCTGAGAGGTGGTGGATTGCTTGAGCTCAGGAGTTCGAGACCAGCCTGAGCAAGAGTGAGATCCCGTCTTTGCTAACGTAGAAAAACTAGCTGGGCTGGTGACACATGCCTGTAGTCCCATGTACTCTGGATGCTGAGCCTAAGAATTTGAAGTTGCTGTGAGCTGTGACATATGACACTCTACCCAGGGTAACAGAGTGAGACTGTCTCAAAAAAAAAAAAAGAAAATCAGGTGGCGCCTGTGGCTCAGTGGGTAGGGTGCCAGCCCCATATACCAAGGGTAGGGGTTCCAACCCAGCCCCAGCCAAACTGCAACAAAAAATAGCCGGGCGTTGTGACGGGAGCCTGTAGTCCCAGCTACTCGGGAGGCTAAGGCAAGAGAATGGCCTAAGCCCAGGAGTTGGAGGTTGCTGTGAGCTGTGACGCCATAGCACTCTACCGAAGGTGATAAAGAGAGACTCTGCCTCAAAAAAAAAAAAAAAAAAAATCAGGAAGTGTTTACATCAGTAGAGTAAAAACTATTATGGTCAAGTGCAAGTTCGGAGAATAAAGTTGTGTTTACAACTGTATCTTTTTTTTTTTTTTTTTTTTTGAGACAGAGCCTCAAGTTGTCACCCTGGATAGAGTGCTGTGACATCACAGCTCACAGAAACCTCCAATTCCTGGGCTCAAGTGAGTCTCTTGCCTCTGCCTCCCAGGTAGCTGGGACTACAGGCGCCAGCCTCAACGCCCCGCCCTTTTTAGATGTTTGGCAGGCCCGGGCTGGATTCCGCTTAGCCCATTGAGCCATAGGCGCCGAGCCTACAACTGTATCTTTGCTGGACGTGGTGGCTCATGCCTGTAATGCTAGCATTCTGGGAGGCTGAGATAGGTGGATTGCTTGAGCTTAGGAGTTCAACACCAGCCTGAGCAAGAGTGAGACCCTGTCTCTAAAAACATAGCTCAACAGGCTCGGCACCCGTAGCACAGTGGTTACATTGCCAGCCAAATATACCCAAGCTGTTCAAACCCAGCCTGGGCCAGCTAAACAACAACTGCAACAAGAAAATAGCTGGGCATTGTGGTGTGCTCCTGTGGTCCCAGCTACTTGGGAGGCTGAGGCAAGAGAACAGCTTAAAGCCAAGAGTTTGAGGTTGCTGTGAGCTGTGATGCCACAGTACTCTACCAAGGTCAACATAATGTTACTCTGTCCCCCCCCACAAAAAATAAAAAAACAGGCTGAGCAATGTGGCTGGGGCCTGTAGTCCCAGCTACTTGGGAGGCTGAAGCAAGAAAATCGCTTGAGCTCGGGAGTTTGAGGTTGCTGTGAGTTATGATGTCACAGCACTCTACTGAGGGCAACAAAGTGAGAGTCTGTCTCAAAAAATAACAAACAAACAAATAAAAACCCCTGGGCAGCGCCTGTGGCTCAGTCAGTAAGGCGCTGGCCCCATATGCCCAGGGTGGCGGGTTCAAACCCAGCCCTGGCCAAACCGCAACAAAAAAATAGCCAGGTGTTGTGGCGGGCACCTGTGGTCCCAGCTACTCACAAGGCTACTCAGGAGGCAAGAGAATCGCCTAAGCCCAGGAGCTGGAAGCAAGCATATACATGGGTTTTTTTGTTTTTTTAAAAAAATATATAAAGAGGCTCGGTGCCTGTGGCTCTACAGGCTAAGGCACCAGCTACGTACACCTGAGCTGGCGGGTTTGAATCCAGCCCGGGCCCGCCAAACAACAATGGTGGCTGCAACCAAAAAATGGCCCGGTGTTGTGGCGGGCGCCTGTCCCAGCTACTTGGGAGGCAGAGGCAAGAGACTCGCTTGAGCCTAGGAATTGGAGGTTGCTGTGAGCTGTGATGCCATAGCACTCTATCCAGGGTGACAGCTTGAGGCTCTGTCAAAAAAAAAAAACCCGTGTATAGAAAAAAAGAAAATAGCAACAAAATACATTAGGGTTAAGTGAGATTTTGATGGATGCCATTTAGCCCCTGCTTTTATTTTTCTGTTTTTACCAAATGTGCTATGAATCTCTCTCTCTTTTTTTTATTCAGTCTCCATAGAGACTGTCGTAAATTGCCAGTGCTGACTATATTGCCAGTTGTCACGGCGGGCTATTGGGAAGTTTTCAATTAGCAATAATTATGCCTCAGATAAACCTCACTGGCTACGATACTGCCACTGCGCAAAGCCATGAATCTTTATTATTGTACTTTCATAGTGAAATATATCATTTTAATTTCTTAAACTACCCTTCAAAGAAATATAAGCAACCGAGAAAAAGAGTGGGGAAAGGACTCTAAGGACTGAAAACAGAGGCTACTGGAATGTCATAAGCTATTTTCTTACATGTTGCAAACAGTACAGAATAAATACGCTTTCCAGGACTAGGACTGATCAAGCTACAAGTAAGACTGTAGAAAATGGGGGGCGGCGCCTGTAGTTCAAAGGAGTAGGGCGCTGGCTCCATATGACAGAGGTGGTAGGTTCAAACCCAGCCCCAGCTAAAACCTGCATGCACGCGCGCACACACACACACACAAAGACTGTAGAAAACGGTCTCTGCTCGGAACAAACTGCCAGAACAGTGACCACCAAGCCTTCTGCCAGTCACAAGAAGGGAAACAGTGAGTGGCCGGGATGGTTTAACCTGACTCACTCGTTTCCAGAAGGGTCATGGTGGGGACATGATTAGACTTCCTTGGCAAATTCCCAATGCTTGGCTACTCCCTTGGCTAACAGAAGGTTTGTGGTTTTGGTACAGTCAAGCAGAATATGGTCTGTCTAACACTCAGACTAAGTAGAGGATGGACCCCCAAAAAGAAAGCCTCCAAAAGTCTCAGGTTCTGACATTGCCAAAAGCATAATGAAATTAAAATAGTAAATATGGACCTTGGTGGAAGCTCTCAATGTTTCTGTTTACCCTGAAATTGAATGAATTTTGTGTTCACAAACACTCCTGAGATTCCCCTTCACCCCCATTTTTAAAATAAAAGCAGCATTGGCCTTCTTTCTTTTTTTTTTTTTTTTTTTTGAGACAGAGCCTCAAGCTGTCACCCTGGATAAAGTGCTGTGGCATCACATCACAGCAACTTCCAAATCCTGGGCTCAAGTGAGGCTCCTGCCTCTGCCTCCCAAGTAGCGGGGACTACAGGCGCCCGTCACAACGCCTGGCCATTGTTTCTTTTTTTTAATTGAGACAGAGTCTCACTTTGTCACCCTTGGTAGAGGGCAGTGGCATAACTCACAGCAACCTCACTCTCGGGCTCGAGTGATTCTCTTGCCTCAGCCTCCCTAGTAGCTGGGACTACAGGCACCTGCCACAACACCCATCTATTTTTTGTTTGTTTAGCAGGCCCAGGTTGGGATAGAACCCGCCAGCCCCAGAGCATGTGGCCAGTGCTCTAACTACTGAGCTACAGGCACCCAAAATTGGCTTTCCTAATAGATGTTTTAAGCACCTGAAGTTTCTGGGGCAGATTAATTCTTGCCTGTGCATCAAGATAATTTGCATTTGAAGTCTATTTCTAAAAGGATATGGCATCCGGCATATCACTAACACCAAACTTTCTAAGTCACCTGCCTCTCCCATTTTTAAAAGAAAATAAAGCTCCTTGGAAAACATGCTATAAGCAGGTCAGCTTTGAACTTCTAAGACACCAATACTGGGCACTTGGCTCATACTCTTATCTCAAACTCCCCAGTGCACGTGGTTACACTTCCTGAGAAAGGAAATAAGAACTGGGACTAGCTTAATTTGGCCCACTGTGTCCAAAAGCGTAAAACTAGGGTCACTAGATCCTCTTTGTAAATCTCTAATAGCCACTTCTTTTGACATTTCTTGCTAGCTGTCCATTTCCAAATTTCTGTGAACAAACAATGTAAACAGTGCCACCTCTGAGACAAGTATGGTTCCTCTCGGCTCCTTAGCCCAATCATCAGGGGAAAATGGCATAATTTGGGGAGCAGCGAATCCAGGAGACTTGGGTCCCCTCAGAGAATGAGTGGAATAGTATTTGGGGACAGGCTACTAGGAGGTGTACAGGGCATCCTGGGAGCATTATCAGAACCTAGGGCATTAAACTGGAATGAAAACTGCTAAGGAATGTGTGTGTTCTTATCTCACACAGCGAGATTCTGAGTTGAGAAAAACATATCAATTAAGTGCCAGAGGACAGAGCATATTCATGGTGGGGTGTGGGAACAGGCCCGGGATTCTTGCTTCTGGCTGTCTGCTGGGAAAGCACACCCAAGAGGGGTCCTGGGCTGACAGGACAAGTGACTTCAGGAGCAGGGAGAGATGTGCACCATTCTCTTCTCTCAGACCAACAAAGCTAGCCCAATGGGAAGCACACTGTCCCACAATGGAATAACCTTGTCTGGGAAAAAGAGAACGTGAGGAAACAAGATGGATGAATTAGGGTGTGCTAATTCAGACACACAGGGGCTCAGCACACACTTCATTGAATCAATGGACAAAGTTCCTGGAGGAGACTTGTGCCCGGGGCAGCCGATGCTGCAGCTCTAGCTAGGTGCCTCCTCTTTCCATTCTGCATTTCTAGGGCTCAACCACAGCTCAGAGACCAGGCCCAGGGTTTTCACTACCCCTCACAGTCCCCTAAACATTGCCTTCTCTCTCTCTTTTTTTTTTTTTGAGACAGAGCCTCAAGCTGTCACCTTGGATAGAGTGCCGTGGCATCACAGCTCACAGCAACTTCCAACTCCTGGGCTCAAGCGAGTCTCTTGCCTCCGCCTCCCAAGCAGCTGGGAATACAGGCGCCCGCCACAACACCCGGCCATTTTTTGGTTGCAGCCGTCATTGTTGTTTGGCGGGCCTGGGCTTGATTTGAACCCACCAGCTCAGGTGTACGTGGCTGACACCTTAGCCCGTTGAGCCACAGGCGCCGAGCCAACATTGCCTTCTCACTGGGAGTAGAGTGTGATGTGAGGGAGCTCTCCTGACACATGTGGGTACCTGGGCAGTTCTACATTGGCAGTTATATGTTGAAGGGGTCAAGCCATTCATGCCAATAATTAGAGATAGCAAGCTATGAAACAGGTGTTTCTACAAATAATGCATGGTGACACACATTTATTTTACATCTGGTCACAGTAAATCTCATACATCTAGACCACTGCCAGGTCAAGAGTGCCACATAGCTGCAAGTACCTGGAGGAAATCGAAGACCATCACTCTGTTGCTTGTGGCCACTCTGGGCAGAAAGCAAAGCCACCTCATTGGGTCTACTCAGAGGCAGTGAGGCCACATTCCCATTTCCAGGTACAGAGATGTCTCTAAAGTGTGGTTCCCATTTAGAGCTTCCAAAATTCAAGGCATGTCTCTGGGAGCCAAGCCTTGGTTCCAACAAGTCATTCAGAGTGCAGGCTCTGCCAGAGTCTCAAACGCCTGGAGTTGGTTTCAAGGAAGCTTGGGGGCTGAAAAGGGACTGGACCGCAGAGCAGCCAGGGGGCCCTGAGCCTCAGAGCCTGCGATCCTTTCTGCGGAATTTGTGTCCCACCTGGGAACCTCGCTGGGCAGCTTTCATCAGGCCTTTGAACTGTCCCTGCAGCTTCACCTTCTTCCTGAAGGGACAAGGAACAGAAGGGTTGAATCTGAATGAGAATAGGTGGCCCCCTTCTCCAAATGTCAAATGATAGTCCTTCCTAGCACCAGAGGGATGAGGATAAGGGAGCTGCCAGTGGTGAGCAGCACACGAACTGGACAGGCCAGGTGCAGCTCCAGCTTCCACACCACCCACAACCTGACTGGACAGGTTCCATTCCATTCCAGCACAATCCCCCGGAAATAGGCCTTTCTTCCCTTCTTCCTCTAATGTATGTACAGAGAAGATCAAAGCTCACTCTATCAATCCATCTTTCCATTTAAAGGTAACTTCTATTCAGCAACAGATGCTTTTTTGTCACTGAAATTAAGAGTATTTCTTTCTTTTTTTTTTTTTTTTGCAGTTTTTGGCCAGGGCTGGGTTTGAACCCACCACCTCTGGCATATGGAGCTGGCGCCCTACTCCATTAAGCCACAGGTGCCGCCCAACTGTTTTGTTTTTTTTTATTGTTGGGGATTCACTGAGGGTACAAGAAACCAGGTTACACTAATTGCATTTGTTAGTTAAAGTCCCTCTTACAATCGTGTCTTGCCCGAAATTTAGTGTATATTTTTTTGTTTTGTTTTTGAGACAGAGCCTCGAGCTGTCACCCTGGATAGAGTACTGTGGCATCACAGCTCACAGCAACCTCCAATTCCTGGGCTCAAGCCAGTCTCCTGCTTCCGCCTCCCAAGTAGCTGAGACTATAGGCGCCCGCCAAAACGCCCGGCCTTTTTTTGGTTGCAGCTGTCATTGTTGTTTGGCGGGTCTGGGCTGGATTCAAACCCGCCAGCTCAGCTGTATGTGGCCGGTGCCTTAGCCCGTTGAGCCACAGGCGCCAAGCCAATTTAGTGTATTTCTAAGGCACTCCTACACATGGTATCTCATATGGTCCTCATACTCCTCCTAGGAGCCCCCCACCTTTTCTTGAGACAAGGTCTTGCTCTGCAGCCCAGGCTACAGTGCAGTGGCACAATTAAAGCTTACTGCAACCTCAAACTCCTGGGCTCAAGTGATCCCCTCACCTCAGCCTCTGAAAGTGCTGGGATTATAGGTATGAACCACTACTCCCAGCCAAGAGTCTTATTTAATGGTGAAAGTTGGAAACAACTCTATTTTCTCCAGCTGGCACCAATAAGGGGATCAGAAAAGCAAATTATAAAAACATTAAAAATGATGACTAGGGGCGGCTCCTGTGGCTCAGCGAGTAGGGCGCCGGCCCCATATACCGAAGGTGGCAGGTTCAAGCCCGGCCTCGGCCGAACTGCAAAACAAAAAAATAGCCAGGCGCTGTGGTGGGCACCTGTAGTCCTAGCTACTCGGGAGGCTGAGGCAAGAGAATCGCTTAAGCCCAAGAGCTGGAGGTTGCTGTGAGCAGTGTGACGCCACGGCACTCTACCCAGGGCAATAAAGTGAGACTCTGTCTTTACAAAAAAAAAAAAAAAATGATGACTAGGTAAAAGTCAGTCCTTGACATAACCTTATATTTTTGTATTTGCCATCTTTTATATGTAAGGTGAATAAAAAGAAATAATAATTTAAAAAAAAATGATGTCTATGGGGTGGCTCAGTGAGTAGGGCACTGGCCCCATATACCAAGGGTGGTGTGTTAGAACCCAGCCCCAGCCAAACAGCAACAAAAAAATAGCCAGGTATTGTGGCAGGTGCCTGTAGTCCCAGCTACTCGGGAGGCTGAGGCAAGAGAATCTCCTAAGCCCAAAAGCTGGCGGTTGCTGTGAGCTGTGACATCACAGCACTCTACTGAGGGGGACAGAATAAGACTCTGTGTCTAAAAAAAAAAGAATGATGGCTATGTAGAGAGTCTTACTCTGTGTCTAAAAAGAAAAAAAAAAAGATGACTATGTAGAGTATGTATATACCAGAAAATTTCTACATGACATAACGCCATGTTTAAAAAAGCAGTTCATGTTAATAACAGGGGTAGGCACAGTCTACTATATGTTAGTGCATGTTAGAAGATAAAAATAAAGCTGCGAGGTGGGCGCAGTGGCTCATGCCTATAATCCTCACTCTGGGAAGCCAAGGTGGATGGATCACTTGAGCCCAGGAGTATGGTATCAGCTCTGACCAAGAGTGAGACCCTATCTCTACTAAAAACAGAAAAATTAGCTGGGCATGGTGACACATGCCTATAGTCCCAGCTAGTGGGGAGGCTGAGGCAAGATGACTGCTTGAGCCCAAGAGTTTGAGGTTGCTATGAGCTACAAAGACACCACTGTACTCAAGAGTGACAGAGTGAGACTCTGTCTCTAAATAAACATATAAATAAATAAAGCCAGGAACAGGGGCTCACATCTGTAATCCCAGCAGTCTGGGAGGCAGAGGCAGGAGAATCGCTTGAGCCCAAGAGTTCAAGACCAGCCTGGGTAACATAGTGAGACCCCATCTCTAAAAAAAATAGAAAATCAACCAGGCATGTAATCCATGCCTGTAGTGCCAGCTCCTCTGGAAGCTGAGTCAATAGGGTCACTTGAATCCAGAAATCTGAGGTTGTACTGAGCTATGATGATGCCACTGCACTTTACTTGGGCAACAGAGAGAGAGATCTTGTCTAAATAAACAAACAAATATAAAAATAAAAATCTGGGAGAGTTTAATGAGAATAAGGCCTTCCCTTCTTTGGAATATTACGCTCCCTATCTTGCTCTGACCGTGCCCACTCCCATCCCAGCATGACGGCATACCTGCGATTGAGCTTGGTTCTAGTGAGGGGGATGTAGGCATACGGATCCAGTCGACCTTTCTTCTTCACATCACCCTTTGCTTTCTGCTCATCCAGAGAAACAGAGTCAACTAGGAGTGAGGGTCACCTTTCTACCCTTGTCCCTCACTGGACAGGCCCTAATCCTCCCTTACCTTCAAATCTCTGTCTTATGAATTGCCAAAGAGAACCTGTAGCCAGGCATGTTCATTCAATATGGACCCCTACTGCAAACACCAAGAAGACCTTGATGTGCCCCTTCTTCCCTGACCTCCATCTGGTTCTAGGACCGTGATGGGCATAGCTGCTCTGCTCCTCCTTGCCCCTCCCTGATACTTGTCCAGTGCCAAGAGACCCCATCCCCCCACATGCAGCTCTACCTTGGCCTTGTATTCTGCACCAGGTATAGTCTTTTTGGCCACAGGGCGATGGATGCCAGTGCCTCCAGCTGAAAGGAGAGAGACCGTAAGTCAGGCAGAGCCAGGGTAGCCTCCTCTTGGAGGAAAGTCAATGGGTACTTTCTCTCAGAGAGCTGCCTGACAGCAGATAAATAAAGGCCAGGCACTTGGCTCTGTCTCCACTCTGTCCCTGCCTAGCAAGGCAATGACCTTCTTCAAGGAGAAACTATTCAGTGGTGACAGACTCGGGCTCCTGGACTGATCTAGAATCCTCAGAGGCCTAGCAAAGGCCTCTGGGAATACATATTCTCCACTAGCATGAAATAATCATTGTTCTCCAAAGTTAAACTTGCTCTGTTTATTCTAGGAGGAAGAACGTGGGCTTTAAAGTCAAACAGAATTCAGATAGATAGCCAGGTTTAACTCCCAACTCTGCCACTTAGAGCTCTAACCTTAGATAAGCTTCTTAACCTCATCTATAAAACAAGGCATTTTAGTTTTATTTATCCTATCTCATTTGGCCTTCTCACCAACACTGTGAGGGCAGCTATTTATCCCACTGTACAGATGTGAAAATTCTGGCTTAGGCAGATCAGGGTCCTTGCCCAAGATCAGCTGTCATCTCCAACCCAACATGCTCATGGATAGAATCCTATAATGCCAATTCAGGAGGACTCTCTGAGATGACCAACATGAACCCACATTTTTGTTTTAAACAGATGAGAAACTGAAGTTCAGAGAGGCAGTGTAATAAGGCCAGTCTTAGGTCATACAGCTAAGAAGAAACTGGGTAAGCAGTTCTGACCCAGGCCTCTTGCCTCCTTCTAGTTTTATGCCACATCGTCTCAGAGCAGAGCAGAGCAGGTAGGCTGTGGCTCATAAGGGCCACAGGAGGAGTCATGAGGTTCTCTAATGGGCTTAGGGTGCTCTGGGCTCTGAGGACGCACTTACTATTGGAATTAGAGATTTCCACAGGAGCCCTGGCCTCCAGATGCAAAGCAAGGGTCCTGCAGGGCTGCCCTGGCAGGAAGTAAGCAGAGGTGAAGCCACCTTCCTATTTCTAGTAGCTGCTCCAAGGAGGGCAACAACTGTGGGCCTTGAGATGAATGTAGAGAGGAACTCTGGCCAGGCCCAACACTAACTCTCCCATCCCTCATCCTCAACACGAGCCAGGTGGCTTCTCTAAACCCAGCCTGACTCAGGGCTGGAGCTCTTAGGGAGGACAAGAGAGGCAAACAGCTCTTAGGAGAAAGGGTGGGCTGCAAGTCTCATGGAAGGCCTGGGTCGTGCGGAGGAGCTAGGGTTCAGGAGTGCCACACACACATCTCCTAACCCAGGCTCTCCTTCACTCCTAGGCCTCTTTGGCCTCCAGGTGAGTCTTAGGTGTCATATCAGCCAATCTTTGTTGGTGCCAACTAAATGTAACCAAGCTGTCCACCGTCCTAGCTCTGCTGCCTCTCCTACAAGCTCCCCTGCCTCATGCAGATGACAGGGATGAGTAAGTGCTATAAGGGAAGGGTGGAAGCCTCACCGTGGTACTGAGGCGGCATCTCCAGCTCCTCCTCATCAGCCTCTTTCTGACGCTTAAGCCTCTGGTGCTTTTTCTATAAAGAGGTAACAAGCAAGAAGTCAGTGAACAAAGGGATGTGACCATCCTGATTACTGATAACAGTAACAGATATGTAATCTACAATGAGCGTGGAAGGTCTCTGCCAAACACTCAACCTCCCTCTTTCAAAGGCCCAAAGAAGGGCAAGTAACTTGCAAGATGGTAGAGCTAAGCAGGACAGGAGCGGGCCTCTTACCTACTACCTGAACTACCTGACTGCCAGGCTCACCCTAGCTGCTCCTGCTCTCCCTTCACACTCAGCTCTAGCCCAGGCTGCGGTACCCACTGGACCCTCTGATGTCAGCTTAACACCACCTTCCTAACAGAAAATGAGGACCATGGCCTCTTTAGAGAATGGCTTTATCAGTTCTTTACCTCATACAAACTACTCCACTCTCCCCATTAGTCCCTGTTCAATGATCGCCCACTAAGTGCTAGGCATTAGAATCCAGTTCCTATACTCCAGGCGCTCTCAAGCAGTCACCACTGTTCCTCAACAGTGCCACCATCCGGGCGGCGCCTGTGGCTCAGTGGGCAGGGCGCCAGCCCCATATACTGAGGGTGGCAGTTCAAACCGGCCCCAGCCAAACTGCAACAAAAAAATAGCCGGGCGTTGTGGCAGGCGCCTGCAGTCCCAGCTACTCGGGAGGCTGAGGCAAGAGAATCACCTAAGCCCAGGAGTTGGAGCTGTGTGATGCCATGGCACTCTACTGAGGGCGACAAACTGAGACTCTGTCTCTACAAAAAAAAAAAGGAGGCTCGGCGCCCATGGCTCAACGGGCTAAGGCGCCGGGCTCAGCCACTTACACCTGAGCTGGCAGGTTCGAATCCAGCCCGGGCCTGCCAAACAACAATGACGGCTGCAACCAAAAAAAAGGCCGGGCGTTGTGGTAGGCACCTGTAGTCCCAGCTACTTGGGAGGCTGAGGCAAGAGAATCACTTAAGCCCAAGAGTTGGAGGTTGCTGCGACCTGTAATGCCACAGCACTCTACCCAGGGTGACAGCTTGAGGCTCTGTCTCAAAAAAAAAAAAAAAACAATGCCACCATCCCAGCAGTTATGAGCTCCGGCGAGGAGACATGCCAACTCAGCTAATTACATTCAGCAGGAAGTGCCTACACACCTACAGCATGCCAGATGCTGTGTTAGGTGGGACAAGGAAGACAGGGAGGCCTGACAGCTCATCAGGGCATTTCAGCCTAGCAAGGGACAATCAGGCCAGGTGGAGACACGTGGAGCAGGAAGGAGGGACAGACATGACTGTGGTCTGTGCCCTGGTGCCCTGGAAGCTGCTTGAAACTGCAGACTGTGGGGCCAACCAGGGGAGGGGACACCAGGGAAAAGGATCAGTCTGGGCAGAGGGAACAAGCTGGAGCATACACAGGGTGTACCTGGGAAACGGGGGACGGGGTGGGGCTCCATTTCCACTGGCTGAAGCCTAGTGGAGGCTCAAGAGGCCTAGATTGGGCTCCTTGTGGACAAACAGAAACAGCAACAAAGTGTGATACTAGCTGCACTGGGGAGGATAATGGCTGAACTTGTTCTTGGTACAGTGAGTGCCTGGCCAAGGGCAGCCCAGCCCACTGGCCTTCAATGGAGGCTGCTGCTTGCTTCCCATCATTTTATGCTACTACAACTATGGCAGAGAAGTAGGACTAGGCAAAAAAGCCAACCTGGACAAAAAAGCCTCTGGGATATCAGTGACAGAGTGTGGCTACCTGGGGAGTGAACCACAGGGAGCTGGCCCAGTTCTACTCTGCTCTGGACAATGGGGCCATACTTAAGACGGTCATGGTCAGTTTTCCCTGAACAAGAATGAGAGTAGGCTGCCAGGGATTACAGAGCCATATGTGAAGATATGTAGAAGGAACCAGTGAAGCTCTAACTGGAAAAAGATTTCTAGGGAAAGTGAATAATCACAAAGAACAGCCATGACCAACTTGGCATCACTAAGTGCCGAGCATTATTTATATATACATTAGGATTCAAACCCAGGCGGTCTGCTCCTGGAGAGACACACCTCCAGCAGTCTACTGCTGACATCCGGAAAGGAAGTTGGCCCATGGCCTCATGGAGGGGGAAGATTTCTGACCAGGGAGAAGAGGGGATCAGTAGGTGGCGCTGTCCCACACTGGAACAGACACACAGGGCAGGGGGGCTACCAGGGCTCTCAAAGCAGAGCCAATGTTACTACTCCTTTTTTTTTTTTTTTTTTTTTTGTAGAGACAGAGTCTCACTTTATCGCCCTGGGTAGAGTGCCGTGGCGTCACACTGCTCACAGCAACCTCCAGCTCTTGGGCTTAAGCGATTCTCTTGCCTCAGCCTCCCTAGTAGC